>JBAGKK010010943.1:0-12067 GCA_037177015.1 Euceroptres primus
GGGGCTGAGCCTCAGCCCCCAAATCGAAATTTGCATTTTTCACCCAAAAATTGGCGACGCGCAAAAAAAATCTCTCATGACTTTTTTTTAGTTAAATGACGCGGAATCGATTGGTGTAATTATTTTGTCGAAAAGTTGAAAAAATTGAAATTTGGGGGCTATCTTCCACGACCTCACGGAACCCTATACCCTGATCGGTTTCACCGAAAATAACAATGTGACCTTAGAATACGAAAACAAAGATCGGTTTCCAAGGCACAAAGATAAAATCATGGTCGCACAGTGCTATAGGAGAATAATTCCCCTAGTCAGAGGAAATCAAAACCAAACACACCTCACACTTACAAAAAAAATTTGTTTTCCTTCTTTCGTGTGACGTTTGTTTCGTTTCAATCCTCCAGAGTAGTGAAGAAAGTCCTAGCGTCATTCCTTTCCAGATTATAAACTGAAAAATGATGGGATGCCGTTGGGTATCGTTTTTTGCTGTTCCTCGTCACCATCCAGGGGAAAGCCGATGGGGAATCAGATGGGGCAACCTATCGAATTACTCCGCTCCAATGTAGCAGTGGTATCTATTATGAATATCAAGGGGTCCTGAGACGAACAGTCAGCACCTGGAGACTGACAACCTTCATCAATGTGTACAAGCAGCACATGTTCCTACACGGTTACCAAAAACGTCTGAACAGCCTCCCGGACTATTGCCCACCAGATTTCGAAGCGGACTGTCGGCGACTCATCAAGAACTTCAACATCCAGAGGAAAATGGACATTGCTGACAAACTAAGAGTAGAATTAACCCGAGAAACAAAGGATTTGAGCAGGAAAACTAGACAAAACTTTCCTTCCGAAATGCCACCAGGAATGAGGTTACGTCGAGCCACACCACTATTAGGTTTTCTAGGAGGAGTAATCGGGCCAGCAGCTGGACTATTAACCTACGAGGATGGAGAACAGATCTGGTCGGAGATAGATCAACTTAATCTTCGACAAATCAATACCTCTCATCTAGTCGGCAGGCAAACTCATGTTATAAGATCCCAGCTGAAAGAAATACATAAGCAAGCACAAGAACATGAAGAGGAAGTGGAAGGGTTTAAAGCTCAACTGGCTCAGCTTATGAAGAGAGTGAACGAGATTACAGGCCGCCTTCCAGAATGCAAATACACCATTGCCCAACATCAAGTTCTGCGGGCAATAGAAGCTGAAGTGGATAGTTACTTCCGGTCAACCGACAAACTTCTTGAAGTCATTTATGCAGCCAGAAAAGGGCAATTACACTCAGCACTAGTGAACCCTTTAATCGAAAAGGTTAAATATTCCTTTTATAAAATTAACTCTGTTCTTGGATACCCTGGGTGCCTGCCTCTATTCGCTACTTCAAGAATTGTCGGTAAAGATAAAATGCGCCACAAAACCCGACGTTTCAGTTCAAATCTCCGGAAGAGGGCTGATACGGAAGACAACAGAAGGAACGTTGCCAGCAATAACCATCCAGCAAGGGCAAAGTAGGCCATTTATGATCCCAACCTAAAACTGGATCTAGGAAAAATTTCGCCATTGCTGATCCACATCCACGAATTGACACCTCTATTGAATTCCACTCCAGATCACACAGCAAGAAACTCCGAAGGTGAAGAGAGGTACCACGACAACCTCAAAACTCTGAATAACTTCGAACAACAACTCTACGAGGTCAGTGATCAACGAAAACACCTCCAGCACCAAACAATGTGGATTCATGGATCGTACTTGGGAATTGGACTGATATTAATTGGGTAAATAATGTATTGCTGACACGCTAATGTCTGGGTAGGAATACTAGTCCTAGGACAATGCCTTTGCCGAAGGATAAATTCAACATTAAGAATAAACCAGGAGGTTTACTCAGTGCCGGATCGCAGAACGCCAACGACCTTAGGAACGAATTAGGAGATTTATCCTACACAAGAAACGAGTGAATCCAATACACAATCTCCAAGAACAATAAGGATCGTTTCAGCTCCGCTGATCAACGCCATTGTCACCACGAGCAAGCTGCGCATGACGCTCCAACTCAGGATGAACAGTCCACATTGAAAATAGCTGCAACCCCGAAAATCTGTATGCCGACGCAATCTCTGCAGCCGGCGTAGGACTAAATTGATTAGCTTCTATTTATAAGGTAGAGTTAAGATTAGAAAAAATATATAAGAAAAAATATATATACTGCATAAAGGCAATTTGAAATAGTTCCAAATTAGTAAGGACCAGAATAAACTGGATAAAATTTTGTTTAATTAGGATCAGACCGTTGCGCTATTGTTTGATTTGGAAAAAGATTGAAAAATGGAATGTTTATCAAGAAAAACATTAAATCATTGAAAAGCGAGAAAACGATTCCTTGCTGTTATCCGGTTTGACATCGTTTTAGCTAGCATTTCCAGATTATTAATCTCATTCAGGGAAAGTAGGGATCTAAAGCGCTAAATAATGAAGAACTCGGGGAAACGTTGAGGGGAATGAGGGTGCTACCCTGTCTTCTGAGGATTTAAAACAAAAAGGAAAACGAGAGGGGGCAAGGTCCCTACCTAGTTCCCGTCATCGTTTCCTTAGACTAAACTTCCTCCGAGATTTCCTATCATAAAATAAATATAATTGTGACTATTTCACTTTTATAACTAAACTATAAGAATATCTTTTTAAAAAATATATAATATAACGAAATTCGATGAATCTCTTTAATTATTAAAAAGAAAAAAAAAACACAAAAATTTTAAATCGAAACCGGAACGCAGGATCCCGCCTCCCATACTCCTCGCCTTCCGAATCAGAGAGAAGGTCCTCATCCCGGACGTGCCCCGCTCCGGGCGGCACGCTCGCCCAGGCCCGTCTTGGCTCTGCCGCCCAACGCTGAAATAAAATTTACACTGAGTTCTCGATGAAGGAAAGGCAGTCAAGGACTAAAATTACTTAATCAAGCTCAACGGAAATGAGGAATCATTAGAATAAGTGCCCTCACCAGTTCCCAGCGACCAGCGATCATTTTTTGTTTGCCCCTCCAAAAATTTCTTTGTACAAAGACTAGCTTTAGCGCTCGGCTCTTCGGCTGAATCCCAAGGGGGGGGGGGGAGGTCTGTAGTTCGTCCATCAATCTAAGTTGGTAAGAAATAATAAGCCGTCAGACTTAACCCGACTAATGGTATAGCCACGACATCGTCAGTATTGACTGAGTCTAAAGAAAGTGATTGCATGGCACTTACCCAGTTGCTAAGGATCCGCGCTGCGGATGGTACCCCTGGTATAAAATAGGGACACCAGCCTGGAAATTCCAGACGACTGCCGGGTGAAAAAAGTCGCGCTAATGAATAAACAAATGAATTAGTACACCATTAACAACTGGCGCTTAAAAAAGAAAAAAAAAACTTACAGGAGCCCAATAACCCCGAGTGAGGTATCTGTTTGTTGATTCGCACCAGGTGTACTCCTGGTGGCACTTTTCCCGAGTGTAGGGCTTCCTAGGTCCCCCCAGGTTTCCTTTAAAGGGCCACATCAGACGTTCTCTTTCTGGAGCAACCCCTCCACCTCCTCAGTTGCACAGCGAATCTAAATAAAGAGAAAAAAAGGGGAAGGTCTAAAGAGGATCGACTCAACGAATAAATAAAAATAAACAAAATCGCTGGATGTTAAATTGGTTGAATTTCAATTGACTCATTGGATTATTATTGTACTTTTGATTGATCAATTAAATTATGAAATATAATTGATCGATTTTTAATGAATTAATTAACTTGGAAAATATAATTGACTGATTTTGGCTGATCAAATAAATTATGAAATATAATTGATCGATTTTTAATTGATTGATTAACTTGGAAAATATAAATTGATTGATTTTGGCTAATCAATTAAGTTATGAAATATAATTATTATGTTTAATTAATTGATTACATTAGAAAATATAATTGATGGGTTAATACAATTGAAATTCGATCGATTTATTGGATTATTATTATATTTTTATTTGGTCAATTAAGTTGGAAAATATAATTTATTGATTTTGGTTAGTCAATTAAATTATGAAATACAATTATTATAGATAGACAGATAAACGTTTATTTTTCGGCCTGCTGGCCTTAAAAAATTGACTTTCTTACACTTCCATTTTTTACAGAATTTGTTTACATACTTTTCTTAAAACCTAACCCTTAAGAAACTAACATCCGTCCATACCTTATCACTAAGACCGCTCGCTCTTTTCGCCTTGACTTCCTCGCTTCGCACGCATGACCCTACATTTTCTTATATTTACTTCCTCTCCTATTTACAATCTTTCCTTCTCCATTTCTCCTCCTCCTTCTTTCCCTTCTACTTCATCTTACCCAACACCCCCTTCACCCATGCTACTGCCCTTTTGTCCCCCTCTCATGCATCAATACCTCCATGCTTATCCCACTCCTTTCCACCTCTTCACACTCCTCCAACCAGTGCTTTACCCTTGCATCCCCCTTCCCGCACAATTCACACATCCTCTTCTCCCTAGAAATCCAGAACCTATTAAAACCTTCCATGCACCCACAACTCATCCTCGCTATAAGCTCCTGACTTCCTTACTCTCCCTTCTCACACAAATATTGCGCTCTCTCTCTTGACATAAATACATCCATAGTTCTCGTTAAACCTTGACTCTCTTATTCTCTCTTCCCCTGCTGCCTTCTCTCTCTCCATGCCGTTTTTCTTAACCATCTCATACACCTTTCTCCCTTCCTCATGCATCCTTCCCACTTCATTCATCTGCAGTCTATTCGTTCTAAAATACCTTTCTCTTTCAACCTCCTGTCTTGCTCTCCCTTTCCCACCAACACTCCTTAACCAACTTACTACCACCATCTTCCAAAAATCACTCCTCATATTTACACGCCCGACTCCCTGTTATAATCCCTAAACTCATTCCCCCCGTCTCCTTCCTGACAATATAATTAGGCGTATTTTTTGCCAACCCCAGTGTCCACTTTACATACTGTATCCTATTTACCTCTTCACTTTCCTTCCACCCCCACACCAACACTCCATAAAATAAGGCACTCATCACTAGCGATTCGAATAATTTCATTCTCCTTCCAAAATCATCTGCGAACAACTTCTTTCCCAAACCCCACACCTGCCTCATCACCACTTTTGCCCTCCGCACCCTTTCTTTTATGTGGCCATCCACCCCTCCACTTCTCCGAAACAGGAATTCTTATCCAGGTATCTTCTCAACCTCTTCATCTCCTTTAAGGCCTCCTCGTTTCTTGCCAGCAACATTATGTCATCTGCATACGCAAGCGACCATATCCGCGAATAAAATCGCAAAAAGCGTTGGGCTCAGCGGACACCCTTGCCTTTACCCCTTATCCATCCAGAAACCCTCCGAGACCCCCTCCCCTTACCTTATCTTTCGTCTCTTTACATACCTCCCTTTCCTCCATCGCCTCCCACAACCTCCCCCTATCCACCGAAGGAAACGCGCCTTTGAGATCCACAAAGAACACGTACACTTTCGCCCCCTTCTTCGCTAATTCTCTGTCCACCACATTCTGCAAGACGTATATATTGTTGATAGTGCTCCTACCTGCCCTAAAGCCCGTCTGCGTCTCTGGCAATATTCCTTTCCCAGCGACATCCTTCCGCAGCCTCTCCGCGAATACCATCGCGTATACCTTCTATGCTGTATTCATTAGCTTAATATCTCTGTAATTTTCCTGCCTATCCCTATACCCTTTCTCATATAGTGGCACAATCATCCCCTCCCTCCATCCTCTTGGGAATCCCTCTCCCCTCTATACTCTCTTCACTACCCCCTCCAGCCCTGCTGCCTTAGACCTTCTCAACTTCCTTATTTGCGTCTCTTTCTCCTCGTCATTTAACTCCTCCCCCCCCTAACTCCCTCGTTCTTCTACTCCCCTCATCACTCTTTCGTGAATCTGAGCCGTGAAACTATTCTTTAAAAGACTCCCTCCACTCCTCGCTCCCTATCTTCTCGCTTATCCCCACCCCACCTTCTTTCTTCTTACACATTAACCTAAACTCCTTCCTCATTTCTACATACTCCTCCTTTTTCGCAGTTCCCTCTTCTACTCCCTGTCAGCGAACACGTTCTCACTGCCGCCACCAACATGCCAGTTCTTATATAATTATTATATTTAATTAATTAATTAAATTAGAATATTCAATTGATAGGTTAATACAATTTAAATTCAATTGATTCATTGAATTATTGTTATATTTTTGGTTGATCAATTAAATTATAAAATATAATTAATCGATTTTTAATTAATTAATTAAATTTGAAAATATAATTAATATATGTAATTAATTAATTAAATTGGAAAGTATAATTGATAGATTAATACAATTGATTTTCAATTGATTGATTGAATTGTTATTATATTTAATAGTTGGAATAATTGATTATAATCAATTATTCCAACTATTAAATATAATAACAATTATACCAAACTAAATAGCCACGAGGGTAAAATCTGGAATGATTGTCTAAGAATATCTTTTTTTGGGGACTTACCCGCTGTTTCCTATTTCCCGGTTTCTTCTTACTGATTCCTCTGCTGTCAGACGGAGGACGGAGATCCTTAGTCCTTCCACAGGACCTGCGGACCTCGGCGACGGTGGTTCACGGTCTCCGCGCTCCGGGCCCGCCGTGCGTACTCCTTTATCTTCCGGATTCGCTCAGAGACTCCACACGATAACATTCCGGCGACAGGGATCAGCCAGATTCACCCCCACCCTGCGGAACGAGAGCATAATACAAGGGCCTAGGACCCCGCATAAATTAATGCTCTCGCTCCTTTGAGGTGACGACAATTAACGTGTGAGCTTAACAGTACGCCACTGGACGAATTTCCCATAAAAACGCTATTTTACAAAATTAATTATACGTTTGAAAATTTTAAGATTTGGAGCGGAAACGGTGGTCAAAATGATGGTCCGAGTCCAGGTAATGAGTAGGCTACGAATTTCGCCTTAACCCAAAATTTCTATCAAAATAATGCGCGCGACTTAGAGCTTTTGAAATTCCTTCTATTATTTCGCTGAATTTAATTAAACCTAATTTTAAATAATATAAATACTCCGATCCGAATATGTGACCGTCCGTGAAGAAAGGGACCTAACGCACCAAAGCTGAATTTTACAGTACGGGCGATCGTAGCCGAGTCCGCAAGCAGGCATTTGAGTAGTGGAGAGGCGTCAACGAAAAGCACCCCCACCACTTACCACTACATTTTTAGGCGCCATATCCATGAGCTCCGATCGCTTCGTGCCACTTCGGCTATACCTTTTTCTGTTTCTCCGTACATTTCTCATTCTAACACGTGTTATCGAAGCCCATAACTCCCACCAGCCCATAACCCCCACCAGTCGTTAGGGCTAAAAGGAATGATGTTTTTTTAAATATATTTTTATTTACTTTTTTATTTATTATAACTAATTTTATTACGGAATTTTCCGTAATACTATCCCTAGCACTATACTTGACCGGTCAGTTTTACGGAAAATTCTTATACAAAATTCTTACACGCATCGCCAGGTAGTCTAAAAAAAAGTGGTGTCTTACACTTATCACTTCTTAACCACAAAATTGAAAATTTTTAAAAATTATTTTTTAAAATGAATAAAGTTTAAAAAACAAAATCTTTGCTTCATTTAAAACTAAAAATGTTTAAAGCGAACAAGAAATTTAATTTAAACAAAAGATTTATTAAATCTAAATATAAATTTATTCAAATAAAATAAATAAGGACAAATAAAGGATTTCTTTGAATCAAACAAATATTTTTTTGACCCCATATCAACGTTATAATTTGTTTTTTATCAAACAAATATTTTTCTGAGTGAAGTTTCGCAATGAAAAAACATTCATCACTTTGAACTAATGAAAAATTCAATTGAAATCTATAGCTCTATTTTATGAATTAAAATATTATAAGCATATAAATTATGAAATGTTAAATATTTTATAAATCGTATTTATTGTAAAAAGTCCTTACTAATTAAAGAAACATTATGCGAAATAAAATTTGATTCTGCCAAAAGTGCCGCTTCAAATTTACTTGTAGATTAATAAGAAAGAAAATAAACCATTGATAAAAAATATGACCGTACCAATTATTTACACTTTGATTGACAATTATTCAAAAATTTGTCAACAAAATTCAGATAAGTATGTTGGTAATTTTTCGCCTTTTCCTTATTTCCTTCATCAGCATTATTATGTATACTTTGGTCCAATTTTTAATTTTTTTGTTTTTAATTCAAGCGCATTAAAGTTTGAAGAGGGCTCAGCTAGGATTTTTTTATTTCCGTTTTTGTTTATGTATAATTTAATCACTCGAAATATGCAAAAAAGTGACGTTTTTCACAAAATCATTTTGTATGTTTTAATAACTGCTTAACTAAATTTTATAGTTATTGTCTTAAATAAATTAATGAAGTTTGCAGATCTATTTACTTTTTACAAACACATTTAATACACAATTTGGCAAATATTGTTAAGTACATGAAACAAATTTTCCTTTTTGCTAAAACTGCTAATTTTGTATTATGTCAAGAATGACATTTAATCACAAAACACAAAAAAGATTAGCACAAATCATTGTTGTGAACAAATTTCTTCCGAGAATTTGTTTACTTTCCACTTTTCCAGACTCAAACTTTCCTTGAGTGTCTGAATTGGTTAAGATACTTGTGAAAATGATTTATATTTGTTAGGAGTTGATAGTACTTGATAAAATATTAAAATTCAAATGTTTATAAAGAAAAACGATAAAAAAATTCAATATTTTGTCACTTTCGTGCAGAAGATACTTTTTTTACACTAAAATCACTTTATACTAAGTTGGAAGTGTACCTACTTTAATCACAAATCTTAATATAAATTGATTAATAAATAATTTCATGTTATTAATGATAAAATTATTGAGAAATTTTTAATGATGTAGAAGAAGCTAAAAAATGAAAAAACGAAAATCAGTCAATTTGTGTCATTTGTGTTTTAAGTTTGTTTATAACAAGTAAATGGATCTGTAAACTCCATGCATTGATTTAAGATGATATTTATATAATTATTTACAAAGTTCAGGTAAGCATTTATTTAAGTGTACACATTTTTTTATGAAAAACGTCACTTTTTGCATACTTCGAGTCCAAAAATTATAAATAAAAAAAGGAAGATACAAAAATTTCGAAAACAATCCTCTTCAAAATTAATGCAAATTATTTTTTTTAAATAATTGAAAATCAGATCAGAATTGAAAAGTGACATTTTTGAACGAAAAAAGCGCCTTTTGTACCCTATGCGTGGAGGTTACGAGCTGCGAATTGCGATGATACTACTTAGAACGAGAAACGCGCAGAGACAAGGAAAGGTAGAGCCGAAAGCGCACAAGCCAATGGAGCTCACGGACACAGCGCATACAGCTGTAGTGGTAAGTAGTGGGGCTGGATTTCGTAAGCCTTTCGTTCGGTCACCGACTACGTTTATCATGCCTATGTTTGCAGCTTTATAACAAGAAAAGTAATCAAGTTAAAAAATTTCTGATTTTTGCAAATGAAAGAGCAACTCAACAACTATCGATTGGTGTAAAAACCTAAAAATTGATTTTTGGTAATTAAATCAAAAATTATTTAGATTACTATGCTAGAATTGATTAAAATTAGTCCTAGTTAGATTTTTAACCTTTAATTCGAAACAAACTCAATTCAAAATACACTATTTTCAAAAGTTTAAATGAATTCGACCTTTCCAAAATAAGTTTCAAGTTATAAAATCTAATAACTAATTTTGAATTGAGTTTCCTAGTTGTAAGCAAAGAAGTTTATACGAATTGTAATAACAAAATGTAGGTCCAAAACTCTAATTAGAATGTAAAATGCGCCAACATTTTGATACAAAAATTTTATGGGTCGTCATAAAATTTTCATCACAACGACAAATGTTGGGAATCAAAATTCAGAAAACCCTGAAAAGTAAGACATAGTCTAAAATGATTAAACACAATCAAAATGAAATTCTTCCGAAAATCAAATCATAAAGCTAGAAAGTCACGTATAAAGTTTAGAATTAAATTCCAGGAGCAATTTTAACGCCTAATGTAATCTGTACAAACAACTACGCTGTTAGAAATTTCTATGGCAATTTTCAGAAAAGTGAGACTGTAGTTTTACGCAGTTGCCATTTCTGAAATTTCATTCACAGTTTCTGAAATTTCAGCTACAATTTGGTGAATTTTAGATAAATTTAGGAAAATTAAGTTATCATAACTCAAATCTAAGTCAAATTTATGAAAATTCAGTTACAGCATTGTAAATTTAAATTATAAGTTGGTAACTTTTAGATACGTTTTCTGGAAGTATCTTAAGTTTTATAAAATTTCTGTTACTTTTGTAACCAAAAAGCTCTGGCAGTTTACGAACATTTCTAACAGTGCTAGACAATCGACAGTCAACCAGTCGGGTACCTGAAAAACATTAAAAGGTCAAAAGATTTTTGCCGAATTATTTTCTTTCTTTGAGTGGCCACTTTTCGGGGACGAAAATGGAAAATTCGTGGTGGTTGTTACGAGCGATTCGGGCAAGCAATTTTTTTTTTTTAATTCAAACAGCGTTCGCACCACATGGTATGAGAATTATACTTTGACGCCTTGATTCAGCTAATTTACAAGCTCCGGAAACCAATGCAACCTGAGCCGGTGCGATAAAAACTAGCAACTCAGCAACTTTGGCTGCCCGAACTAAATTTCATAGCCTCTCGACGAAAGAAAATAATTCTGTCAACTAAGAATTATTATTTTATGTTAAAGTCTAAAAAGCGCTAGGACTTTAACATTCAATCTTATTTAAATAATGTTTTTCCAAAGGAACTGTTATTAGTAATATTTAAATTATAAATCAAAATTGATATGTTAGAAAGATGCATAGTAAGAACGAACACACATGTACTATGTATGTGAGCATGAAAGAAAGATGTGGAAGAGAAAGAGAAAAGAGAGCGTAAACCTCTTGGAGAATGGAGGTGAGAAGGAATCCGATTGCTTAAGGGATGACTCGTTCGCCGCGGAAAAACCCCTATCGATTTCACCTTGCGATGTGTCGTCGAGGCCCATCGAGGGAAATCAAAATTCGCAGTTCGTCGAGTCGTCTTGAGGAGTAAAGAAGCTTCAAAAAGTAGATTCCTCTGTCCGTCCGTGGGTCCGGAGCTTTGTTCTAAAGAGTTAGATTTTGCAAATCGGGATAGTCAATTTCTATAAGTGCGTTGAAACACGCCATGAGATTTGTAAAGTGTTCTACCCGGGGGCACTTCTAAATAGATTATTGGGCGGACGTTAAACAATAAAATCTCTCATCCGGCGGGAGCCAACCAGAAGGTTGCGGACGATCGAGGGGTAATAAATTATTCTTGAGCCACGGAATTCCTGCGGTAACAAAGAATTTGCCATCAGCGTGTCTTTACGCAACTCGGTCTCAACTCGCGAGTTCAAATTCGAGAGCGAGCAAGCCCGTTATCCAAGGGTAACGGATCCTCCCCAATCTTGGTACCGGTTAAAAGTGAATGAGAAAGGACTAGAATCACCTAAGGGTGGCGAAAGGTGCAAATTTCAGCCCAACTCGGGAGAATAGAAGCAACCCTGCCAGAAATCTTGACGATTTCTAGATACTTTCTAGACTCTGCTCATCTAGCGAACGTCTAGGACAATTTTATGGGGGTCGCCTTGTTTAGGGTTCATCTAGAATTCATCTAGTGGGCGTCACGTAAGTTTTACCGCTGCAGTCAGGTACACTAGCGACCAACAGATTTATGACTCTCTATTGTGTACTAATCAGCAACCTGATGCTCGTCCTATTTTCAGCAATAAAGGAGCTCTGTTTAAGCTTAAGGTCCCTCCCAATTTTTCTTTTTAATTTTTAGTCGAGTTTCGTTGGTTATTGGATACTTAATATTAATATTATTTATGTTTTAAATATTTTTTTAAATTTATTCAATTAATTAATTTAAACGTATTAATTCTAAATATTAATTTATTATTTATTT
>JBAGKK010010954.1:0-12067 GCA_037177015.1 Euceroptres primus
ATATTGAATGTTAAAAATTAGTGATGCAATCTAAATGTGATTTAAGTTAAGTCATTATGTAAATAGTTGTAATTAAAATATTTTGTAAGTGTTCATATTGTTAATGAAGGAGAAAGGGCGAGTGAAGGTGTAAATCTGAAATGTAGCACCAAAGAAAGAATAAATAATAATAATAATAATAATAATAATAATAATAATAAAGCCGAAAAAATAAACGATGCGTTGGACCACTTAAGCAGAACGAAAAAGCAGAGAGAATTTTAGAATGTTTGGAGAAATGCAGCCAAATCTAGTGACCGTTCTACGCTTTCAGTGCTATGTTTTGACTACGCGCAAAATATCTCGTAACCTAGTAGTCCTCAAAAAGTAGAGACATCTTACTTTAAAGCACTAAGGAAATGCGGCATCTTCGGGGTTCATGACGAATCCAGTTATGCTCAAATGAATTTTTTAATTGACGAAGATAACACTGGAAAGGGAGCAAATTCTGCCAATCCCATGTTGGATTCTTATTTAGATCAGTTTCAATCCGACCACGTTGTCTTGTTTTCGGATAACTGTGTTGGGCAGAACAAGAACAATGTGGTAATGCACTATTTTTTATGCGGGTTATTTCTGGAAAAAACAAAAAAATTTCGCTTCATTTCCTCTTGACCGGCCAGACTAAATTCAATCCTGACCGGAATTTTGGCATTTTGAAATCTAAATTTACTCGCGCTAATGTCGATTGCTATGAAGATTTTATCAGTGTCGTTAATTCATCCTCGCCAAATAGCTACAATATTGCTGTCCCCACTGTTGACCCCGTTAAAAAACAAAGAAACGTAACGTGGAAGAAATGGGACACTTATCTAAATCAATTTTTTAAAGTCACAAAGTCACAAAATATCCACATTTTTCATTTCATTCCGATGGTGAAATATGTAGTTGCGAAATTATTCGCTGATTCTTCTGAAATAGTCGTCCACCCAAAAATTCATGAATTTAGATAAAAAAGCTCAACCCATTGAATTAATTAATTCGACTGGTTTCACAAATAATAGAGCTTGGTATCTTTTCGAACAAGTTCGTTCTCTTTGTTACGATAAAAATAAGGAAAATGCTGTCCCTCTAGAATCAAATAAAAAGAAATCAAAAAGAAAATGCAAGGACGATTAGGTAAATTATTGATTCAATAAAAATTCTACTTCAATTATGAAAATTAAAGTTGTAGGTTTAATAACTGAATCTGATATTCTATAATTGAATAATCAATTAATTATTTATCATTAATTTTAATTTAATATTTAAAAATTTAGGTTTCTTTTATATATATATATATATATATATATATATATATATATATATATAATTCAATATTTAAAATTTTAGGTTTCTTTTATATCGGTAATAAGATGCGTAATGACTACTGTAAATATTTTTCTTCAAAATAAATTATAATTTTTCTAGAATTATGAATTACAATAATATAATGTCGACCCCTTCCATAATTAATAGATTCGTTTTTAATTTTAATTGTAAACAGTGATAATCCTCAAAATTCTCAAAAAGAAATCACTGCGCTCATCCACTCGAAATCGAAACGAAGAAAAAACAATGGGAAACCTTTAGAAGAATCATTCGATTTATTTTTGGACTCAAATAAAATAAAATGGGGGAAGTGTAAATTGTGCCTCTTAAACGATTCATCAAACGAAAAAAATATAAAAATGACAGGCAACAACGCCAACGGTTTAAAACATCATCCACAAAAGGTTCATCCAAAGGAATTTAAAGAAACCTATCCTTCAGAAGACACAATAGTAATTTCAATTTATTTATATTAATATCCTTTTAGAAAATTTTACATGATTAAAAAGTTTCTTATTAGACTTTATTTTCAATTCTTAGAATTATTTCTATTAACATAATATTACTCGAAAGTGGCATTAAAATGATAATATTTCTTATGCTTAGTTAAAAAGTTGTGCATTTATCATTAAAGTTTATAATAATCCTTAATTTGGAGTTTAACCCATACGAAAATATATTATATAAAAAAATTATAAGCATAATGATTTTCCTCTAATTTTTTGCGAATATAGGAAACTTATTATAGGGTAAATAATATTATAGAAAAAAATGATAGAAATAATTAATTTTGAAATATTGAAAGAATTAATACAAAATGGAAAACCTATAATGGCATGATTTATTTTAAATTGAAATATTGAAATAAAATCGTACGAATGAAACAACATGAAAACGATGTCCTTTCAGTTTGCTTTAATTTCAATTTAAAATAAAATATACATTTATAGTTTTTCAACTTTTTGTATTAATTCTTTAAATATTTTAATATTTAATATTCGTAGGTGTACAGTTCGTCAGATCGAATTTTCAATATAAATTGGTACCTTTTTGGCCACGCTTAGAACATTGAATTTTTCGAAATTGAGTTTAATTCATGAAGAAATTTAAGCTTCTAAGCTCTCTTCGAATGTAGGATCTCTCAAAACAGAAATTATTCAGTTGGTTTTGAAATTAAATGCATCTGAAATGAAAGTCGAATTTGAACAATTCGAAAAGTCGTTCGAATAATAATAAAAATTCTAATTTTTCAAATTCGACTTGCATTTCAGGTGGATTTAATTCCAAAACCAACTGAATAATTTCGATTTCGAGAAAGTCTACATTCGAAGAGAGCTTAGAAGCTTAAATTTCTTGTTGAATTAAACTCAATTTCGAAAACTGCAAAGTTCTAAGCGTGGCCAAAAAGGTACCAATTTTCACTGAAAATTCGATCTGACGAACTTCATACCTCTATTGTTTATCTATTTTTTTCCCCATAATGATTTTTCTATAATTATTTTCCCATAGTCGCGAAAAAGTTATAGAAAAAACATTATAAGATTTCACAAATTTACCTATAAGATATTTTCATAATAAAATGTACCTTAACTTATTTATTTAACAAATACTTTTATTTCACACTTGTAATATTAAAATATTCTTAGGTATTTGAACAAGCAAAATTTAACGACAAAGTAGTGGATTGGTTGGCAAAAAAATATTTCCCTTTCAATTTCTTTGACGATAATGAAACTCTAGATTTCTTTCGCTATCTGAATCCTACGGTTGAAGTTCCAATGCGCAACAAAATGAGATCTATGGCTCTAGATCGATTTTCAAGAATGCAAAAAAGTATGATGGCAATTTTTCAAAACGATATGATCAATTTGGGGACAAAAATGCAGCAACCAATAGTTTTGCTCTGCAAAAATAACAAAGCTCTGAATAATCTGATCATCTCTGACTACGAATGGTTACTTCTACGAGAAATACATAAGTATTTGCGTCACTTTAAAATCCTGTCAACTGCTTTGTGTGGAGAAAAGTATCCTATTCTGAACTTGGTGGTCATTGGATTCAACATGATCTTAGATAAAGTAGAAAAATCTATCCAAATATTGCAGGAAAAAGTTAGAAGCCCAGTAGAAGAAAATATGCTGACAGCTTTACAAGTAGGATTGGCTAAAATGGATAATATGACAATCACTTTTCCTTTGTCTATTATAATAGTTAAGCTAAATTAAATCAAATTGTTCATAACAATTAAAATATTAAAATTAAAAATTAAATTATTTTCTGTTCCAATTTCATAAATTTGATGCCAATCTGATATAATATTAAGTTAAAATCCTAGTTTGACAAAAATATAGAGTAATTTTTTAGTACGACTTAATATTTTATTACATTTTTATTGGTAATAATTTTGAAACACGTATTTGAAAAATTAAGACAATTAAGAGCTCATTCTCAATAGGAACAACTTAGTTTAATTTCAGACAGTTAAATTATAAATTGTCAAAATAAAATACTTTTGACCGAATACCTGTAATTTAACCTCGCACGATGTATTTAAATTAATTATTATTATTACAAAATAAAATTATCGATCAATCTCGTATGATGTGAGATGATCGCTTTAACGATGCAAAGTGAGACAAGAATTTGTTTTAAAAAACACGAGCGTCTTTCTCGAATATTGGTAGTTCTCGCTATTTTGCTCGTTGTGCATCTGCAAAAATACAAAAATTAATCGAATCGTTTGAGCTCAGGAAAAAAATGCGTGGGTTGACATCAGAAAAATGCACACACAAATTTTTGAAATCGGTTAATATCTTTTGTTCTTTTTTTTTATTTGAAAATTCAAACTTTTGAAAATTCCAAAAAAATTCCTACAGCTTCAAAAAGGGGGCTTACTCTGAAAAGTGAGATTTTTCAGGGCGAGCAGTCAAAGTCGATCCGATAGATGCGACTTTTAGGAGAGAGGGAAGACTCACGAAATCTTCCCTCTCCACTTACCACCACATTCTCATGCATATAAGGGCGCCGCTGCCGCGTTTTCCTTTTCTTCCTATCGCCAAATTCAATTATGTTTTAAAACATAAACCGTCAGAACTCAGCTAAATATTATTGAAAATATTTAAAATTTGGTACACACACGCAGTCGTTAAGCACGTTTTTTTAGTTTCGGCGAAGAAAAGTATCGAGGGAACTTCAGAGTTGAAATAACTTCCAGTGAGACATTTGTTCCGATCGCTTACGTCTAGTGCGAATGTCCTGTGCAATAATAATTATAACACAGGCCCACAAAAAAAAAACTTTGCCTGTAATTTTGAAAACACCAACATTTTCTTACGTATTTTTCGACGCTAAATCCGAATCTGCACTTAAAAAACAGCCTCTCCCATCATTTTTTTGAGAAACATGCAAAAAAAACCATTTCTTACGGTTTTTCATGGTTTTTTGGAGTTAAAAAAAACGAAGAATGATACGATTAATTTGACCTCAGAATTGAATTCTACGGATAAAAATACATCGAAAACCATGGTTTGAATATTTTTTTCACGAAATTTCGACCCTTAATACGGCTTTGAAAAGTCTAATAGACCATAAAAAGCCAAAACTCATTGTAAACTTAATTAAACCAGATTAAAATTTACTTCTACAACTTAGAAAGTGTTTGTAGGCACTGAAAATACTACCCCGGGGGTTTTCGAGGGCGCTGATCACAAATCCAAAGTCAGATTTGCAATTTAGTGCTCCCATGGGGTGCTAGAGGGCAGCAAATGGGGTAAAGAGTGACCGCAAAATAGGCTGTTATTTAGCATATTTTTTGGACCTCGCTAGCGACCTGGGGCAAAAATATAAAAATATATTACAGGTATCAAATTACTCGTTATTTAAAAACAAAGTGAGCATCGCTTTTCGTTTTTTGAAAATTTCAAAAAATTACCCCTATTTAGGGGTTGAAAAGACCACAAAAAAATTAAAAAATAGAAAATACCACTAATTATGAAATCATTTTTCATTGTATTTTTTCTATAAAATAAACGTTACAAAAGTAAAATCATTATTATTCACAAGTTTTCAAATTGGACCTAGAGGTCGTTTCAAAAAGAATTTTCAGATAAATGTAAAAAATGACAATTTTCAAAGTATCAAAGTCCCCAAAAAATCTGCATTTCTGACTATTGGGATCATATCTGACAAATCTCCTAAGGATCCCCTATTATCCACAAGTTTTGAAATTACACGTAGAGGTAGTTTAAAAAAGAATTTCCAGGCAATTGTCAAAAATGACTATTTTCAATGTGTCAAAGTCCTCAGATAAATGTCATTTTTGACATTTATCTGTAAAATTCTTTTCGAAACCACCTCTAGGTCTAATTTGAAAACTTCTGAATAATGTGGGTGATAAATACGTGATTTTACTTTTGTAACGTTTATTGTATAGAAAAAATACAATAAAAAATGATTTTGTAATTAGTGGTATTTTCTATTTTTTAATTTCTTTGGGGTATTCTCAACCTCTAAATAGGGGTACTTTATTGAAATTTGCAGAAAACGAAAAGCGATGCTTACTTTGGTTTTCAATGACGAGTAATTTGATACCTGTAACATATTTTTATATTTTTGCCCCAGGTCGCTAGCGAGGCCCAAAAAATAGGCTAAAAAACAGCCTATTTTGCGGTCACTCTTCACCCCATTTGCTGCCCTCTAGCACCCCCTGGGAGAACTAAATTGCAAATCTGACTTTGGATTCGTGATCAGAGACCTCGAAAACCCCCGGGGTAGTATTTTCAGTGCCTACAAGCTCTTTCTAAATTGTAGAAGTAAATTTTAATCTTGTTTAATTAAGTTTACAATGAGTTTTGGCTTTTTATGGTCTATTATCAAGGGTCGAAATTTCGTGAAAAAAATATTCAAATCATGGTTTTCGATGTATTTTTATCCGTAGAATTTAATTTTGAGGTCAAATTAATCGTATCATTTTTGTTTTTTTTTAACTCCAAAAAACCATGAAAAAACGTAAAAATCGGGTTTTTTTCCATGTTTCTCAAAAAAATGATGGGGGAGGCTATTTTTTAACTGCAGATTCGGATTTAGCGTCGAAAAATACGTAAGAAAATGTTTGTCTGGTCAAAAGTGCAGACAACGTTTTTTTTTTGTGGGCCTGTGTTATAATTATTATTGCACAGGACATTTGCACTAGACGTAAGATATTGCATTTATAAAGTTTAGGTTATGTTCATCTATTAGGGATATAAAGCTGCGCAAGCGCTTACAGTTTCAAACTCAGTATTTCGGGTTTTCACTGAATAGTGCAGGTAAAACTAGTTCTTTCAAAAGCCCAATTGAGTAAATCTAGTTTTAACTGATATTTTCAGTTAAAACACGAAATAAGATGGAATTAAAAAAATTTTCTGGTTTTTACAAAAGGACTTGGTTACTTCGCGTTTCAACTAGCTAAAACTAGTTTTAACAAATGATCGTAGTAATTTCGCGTTTTAACTAGTTAAAACTACTTTTAACTGATTTCGGGTATAAACAGTAATATATATATATATATAGGTTTTACTCAATTCAAAATCTTTTGAGAATGTGCAAAAAACATGTTTTTGTCGAGTGAGTCATATACACACATTTTCAAAAAAGTTCTTCCATATTCATAATGTGTCCCCTGAGGGCTTACATGACCTCCGTTTCATACAATACTTCCGCTTACTTACTTTATAAAATCTTATCCTTACTAGTTACAGTTATTTACAACTATTCACATAAAATCTTATTTCTACCTCCTTATTTCTATTTTATACGATAGCGCAATTTGGTACGTGTTAGCAAACGAGCGAGCAAGCGTGCGAAGGCGAGAATGCAAGCGAGAGAGAGAGAGCGAGAACGCAACCGCATCTTAGTCTACTTATGCTATTACATAACCATTACTTACAAATCTTTACGCTTTTAATCTGAGCGACTTCCGTTTCCTTTTTCTTTCACTTTTCTTGTACCTCCATTTTGCCATTCTTTACATCCATGTTTTCTTTCTTTCTCATTCATTCGTTCCTCTAGCCCCCTCCAACTCCTTCATCCACTCTTCTCACAAACAATCCTCCCCTAGAATCTTTACCACACTCTCTTGCCAGCTTTCTTTACCTTCCATTCCTCTCCTACATCCTTCCCATACATGCTCCCATGCTTCCTCTTCCCATTCACAGATTCTTCACTTTCTGTTCTCTTTATTTTCCCAATACATCCCTTCTCTTACCTCGTTACCCAATCTAAATCTTGCTATTCTTGTCCATCTTCTCTCTCCCCATCCCTTTTCTAAATACTTTGGTACTCCTTCCTTTTTTATCATCTTATACCATTTATTATATTTTGATTCCTCAATCATCCCCCATCTTTCTATAAATTGTCGTTCCCTCTCCCTCTTTTCCAATTCATCATAGTTTACTCCAGTCCCGTCTTCTATATCTGTAGCATTAAAGAACTCCCTCCTTTTTTCTTCCCATCTCGTTAATTCTACTGTCCTCTCTCTCCTCCCCTATACCTCCATCAAACATTTTCTCGCCAATTCCCTCCCTTAGCTTCGTCTTAAATTTCCATGTCCTCTTTCCCGCTCAAGTACTTAATTTATCCCTTTGCGCTTATTCTCTCACCATATATCCCGGCGTCCTCCAGTCGACCCCTAGCGTCCACCTTATATACCTTTCTTGTAAACTCTCAATCTCTTTTCTTTTTTTTCATCCCCATATCTCTGCTCCATAACCCAATACTCGTCATACCAGCGTATCAAATAACCACATTCTCCTTCTCTAATTTTTTTAACCTTCTTTTTCCTATTCCCCATACCTGTTTTATCACCCCTGCTGCTTATTTTATCTTTTCTCTTGTATGAGCCCTATGATCTCTATTTCCTTGCAAGGTATATCCCGAATATTTAAACTCTTTTACTTCTTCTAACTTTATTCCCTTCCATCTCCCCGTAATTCTTTCTTTCTCCCGCCTCCTTTTCTGAACCTCATTATCTTTGTCTTTTCTACATTTAAATTCAACTTGTTCCCATCTAAGTATTTCTCTAATCCTGTAATTAGACCTGCCATCCCTTCTTCATCCTCTGCCATCAACACTATATCGTCCGCATATGCCAGTGTATATAATCTTTTCGTTCCCTATCCTAACTCCCCCCCTCCGCCCATCCTTTTCTCTTCATTTCTTCTTCCAAGTCTGATACTAATATATTAAATAAAAATGGGCTCAGAGGACATCCTTGCCTTACTCCTCTCACCAACCAGAAACTATTTCCTACCTTTCTCCCTCTTGATCCTCTTATTTACTAGATAGTTCAGAACATATATATTGTCCATCACCCCCATCCCTTTTCTAAACCCTATCTGATTCGGTGACTCTATCTTTTTTCCTCAAATTCTTTCCTTAACCTCTCCGATAAAACAGTCACGTATAATTTATACAATACTGACATTAGTGTCACTCCTTTATAATCTTTAACCTCCTCCCCTCTGCCTTTCTACAGTATAGGTACCACTACTTTTACCTTCCATAACTCTGGTCACCCCTCTCCTCTCCATACTCTATTGCAAATTATCGACGCCCATTCCTATAGTTCTGTCCCCCCATATTTTCAGACTTCATATGATATCTCATCCATTTCCATATTTCATTATTCTTAACACCTTGACTATTTCCTCCCTTGTTATGTCCTCTTCCTCATCTCTTTCTCTACCATGTTTTCCTCCTTTTCTAACTTTTCTCTCTACCCCTCCTAGCAAATCCATAAAATATTTTTTCCATTCTACCATCCCAATATCCTGGTTTACTCTTTTTCTTCTTTTTCGCTCTATATTTACTACCTTTCAAACCTCTTCTTCCGTCCTAGCCTTCTTCGCCTCTTCCACAAACCTTTTATTTTCCTCTTCTTTCTTTTGATCACACAGCTCAGTATACTCCTTTTTTCTCCTAAATTCTTCTCCGCTACTTTTTTCTTTTCTCCATTTTCTCAATTACTTTCTGACCTCCTTTTTCTCTTTACATTCCTAATCCCATCCACTTGTATTCATTTCTATACTAACTTCTTTTTTGCTTGTGAACTAAAATTCTCTTTTTATTTCTCCTATCATTATTTTCATCTCCTCGTCTGTATTTCCCTCTCCCATTTTGATATTTCTGACCTTTTTTTTAAACTGTTCTTTTCCTTCCATTGACCAATCCCCTTTTCATGCTCTTTTTACCTTTGCTTCCTTTTTATCCACGTTGTTGTTACTTTTTTTCCTTCTAATGTCACTGTTACGGGAAAGTGATCCGAATCTATATAATCCCCTACCTCTAGTTTCTTGACCTTCTCACTTACCTCATCGTCCACTATCACATAATCAATTACAGTTCCCCTTCCTCCTCCTAAGCGTGTATATTCCTCTTTCTCATCTCCGTCTATATTTATATTTAAGATAAACCATCACAACCCCTCTAAGGTCTTTAACAATTTCCTTCCCTCCCCATTCAGTATCTTGTCTTTGGATTTTCTTCCTCGCTCTCCTCCCCATTCCCTTCCTCCTTTGTCTCCTGTTCTCGCATTGAAATCTCCCCCCTTTTGTAAGCCTATTCTCTTCTTTATTCGCTTCCATCAGTTTTTCCATCTCCTCTGATTTCTCCTGCATATCACCGTTCACATAAATCCCCACTATCTCTCATTGCTCTGCCTTTTTTATTCTTCCTCTTTGCATTTTGAACTTGCCATTTGTAAACTCTTGCTAAAATTCCCCTTACTCTTTCCCATCCCCTTTCATCTAGCCACGTCTCCATCATTACTACTACATCCGGTTGCGCCAAATTTCTCATGAATTCTCTATCCTTCCTCTCCAATCCTGCTATATTCCAATTACATAACCTCCATTCTTCCCTACTTTCGTTTCTTATCTCTTTTCGTTTCTTATTATTTCTCATTTTCCTATCTCCTGTTCCTTTCTCTAATAGTTTCCCGCCACCCCATTTCTTACTAACTCTTCCCTTTCTTTGTCCCAGTTCCACCAAACACCTTCTGCCATACTCAACCCACGTTCTTTTTCCCTTACTTCTCTCATCTTCCGCTATTTGCCTTAACTTATACTGCATATTCCTTTCTACCCATGTCAAATCATCCTCTATTCTCTCTGAGCTTCCATATAACGATCTCTTCTTTGTCATCACTTCCCTCTTATGCTCCCATTTCTTTAGTTTCTCAAGTACCTTTTTTCTCCTCTTCGCGTTTCCTTTCCTACACTTCGCATTTCCTCCATCTCTACTTTAGCATCTATCCTTTTTAGCACATCTTCCACTCCTTCTTTCAACTCCCTCCCTTCTAATCTTAGGCCCAATATCACTATATTTTTTTTTCCTTTCCTCTCTTTCTTTCCTTTCTATTCTTCTTTCTATTTCTCTTAGCCTTTTCCTCTCCTTATTTCCATTCTTCCCTTCACCAAACTCCCTGTTTGATTTTTCCATCTTCACTATCCTACGTTCCAAATGTGCTACCTTTTTATTATGCTCATCTTGTTTTTCTAATCTTTCTTCTAAAGCCTGCATCATTTTTTCTAGCTTCTCCCTGACTTCTTACCATTTCCTCATTTTTTCCTAAGTTCAGCCATTTCCCACCTAATTTCTTTATGTATTTCCTCTCCCCTTTTCTCCCGCTTTTCATTATATATTCCTATTACTTCTATCATCATTTTACGCATGTCATCTACCTGTAAATTTTCTTCTTCCATTGACCCTCTATGTTCAACTTTCTCTTCTACTTTCTCCTTAATTTTCTCCCACCCTCCCTATTCGTATTTTTCCGGTGCTGATCTGTACATTTTCGTATTTTTTAGGGTGGAACCTGCTTCTACCTTATCTTTACTACTTCCTCTCTCCGCTCTATCCCTCTTCCTGTTTATGAATGGCTCTATTGAGCCAAAACTCTCCGCCCTCATTCTCTCTCTTTCTGTAGTTTTTCTGTACTGCCCTCTTCTTTTTGTCTCACGTTTCGGCACACCTAGAGAATCGGGGCACCCGATTCTCTATTATTTTTAATAACTACATAACCTACATAACAGTAGATCGTTTGCAGATGCGTTTTTAAAATGATTTAACACGTTTAAAATAGTCATTTAAGAAATAAATATATCTTTAAATCTCCAATATATTTCATGCAGTAAAACGAAATAAAATCTTCCTAAATAAAAAATGTTTGTGAAATTTTTGTGTTATTGATTGAATTACTTTTTTTTATTTTTTGTAAATCCTTTCTTCTGTGCGGGGAGCTCCACCCCCGCGTAGGGTCGGAGCAATTATTTGTTATTAAAAATGTTACTCAATGTGTAAATTATCTTCATTTGTCGAGTTAATGATATTTTTATTCTTTAGATTTAGCCATTATTATATTTAAAAATTCTCGGGTTGGGGAATAAATCTTCTGCTCCAAATAACGTGCCTAATCCTCATCATTCTCTTCGTCACTAAAAATTTCGGAATTGTCGAAATTATCTGCTTTTATACTGAGAAGTTCTTGACCTTGCAGGGTCGGCGGAACAATTTTTTCCCCTGTATAGAGTTATGTATTAGGGACAAAATTCGTCAAGTGTACCCGCCTAAAAACTTGTTGTCTCCGATTTCCTTGAAAGACTGCGAAATTATTGTCCTAGTGAACCTCTTTTAATTCTCCTAAGAGAACGTCTCTAGTACGACGGGTTGTCAGTATACA
>JBAGKK010010965.1:0-12067 GCA_037177015.1 Euceroptres primus
TTGTGAAAATTTCATTGTATTCTTTTACTTTATTGAGGAATAATTCTAGTTACAAGAAGATGGAAAATGCGCGCGACGTCAAAAGACTCCACAAGCCTTTCAAATTTTGTAGCGTAAATACTTTTACAGATTCTTGTATTAATGTTAATAAACCTAACGTGTACTAAAGGAAATTATTTTGAAAAAATTTACTTTTTTCGAAAGTGTCCTCTGCGTGGAGAATAACCCATATACCATCCGGTTTTAAGACAAGAATTTCGGACCGGAACCCGGGCATATTTTTTGAGAAAGGTGCCAAAAATCACACATGCGTGGATTGTTGCTCTCCTATGGATTTTAGCGAAAAAAGGTAGAGAGAAGAAAGAAAGTAGACAAAATTCTAAGAAATTTGGAAAAAAATAATGTACTAGCACCAATGCTTTCCGAGATCTTTAATTTAACATAAAGAACAGCCCTCTAAGTCCAATAGATAGCAAGCTACAACCTCTCAAAAATGACACTTTTTTGCCTGTTTTACCTTAAAATTAAATTAACTTAAATTCAGCAAAATTTATTTGTATTTAAAGAAATCGTCCGGAATTTATAAGACCTTAATGGGTGAATTCCAGAACTTTATTATTATCCAGGTATAATAATAAAGTTCTGAAATTCATCGATTGAGGTCTTATAACTTTATTATTATGCAGGCATAATAACACAGTTCTGGAATTCATCCATTGAGGTCTTATAAACTCAGAACGATTTCCTTAAATTCAGACAAATTTTGCTGAATTTAAGTTAATTTATTCCTAAAGTGTAATAATTTTGAACATTCGTTTTTACTGTGCACCTTCCACTCCTTCTAAAAACAGTGGAATAATAATTAAGAGAAAAGGGACTCGGTGTTAACATTTATTGCTTAAAAATAATATTTTGTTTAACTTATAAATAATGAATACTTACCTATTTTCAATTAATTTAGAAGGAAAAAGCAGTCATAAGTGCTGAAAAAGTGAAAACATAATTTTTAATAACATTTATTTGTTTGTTAATATGTTTCATTACTCATGAAAAGTGACGAATAAATCATTTTGAATTAATTCCTGCGAAAAAACGAATGAAAAATGTGCAAAAAATGAAAAATTAATTTGTAAACAAATTAATTTATTAAAATAATTATTAGTTTATTTATGAGAAATGTTTAATTGATCATTAGTAATCATTCAGTGCAATATATTATTGTAATAGTCAAAATATGACTGAAATTACATTTTTCAGTACGTTTGACTCACAAAAGACAGAGAGGGTCAACTTTGAGAGGTCATAACTTTTGACCTATTTAAGTTAGAACCATGTTTTCTAAAAAATTTCTCAGAATTGTGTCCTCTTTCATTTATCCTAATGTAATTTTCACATCAGAATTGCGGAAATAATCAAGAAAATGTGTTTTTCATTTTCTGAGGAAAACAGTGAAAAAACAAAAAGCTTCAAAAATTCATAACTCCAAAGTTTAGGAAGATTGTCTTTTTTTTTCAATTTATGTGGAATTTTATGTACTTTTAGTTATTCTCGGTCAGCACAAACGAATATTTATTAGGAAACGCTCTAGTTCACGAAAACTAAATTCATGATTTTTGGTCATAAAAACAGGCTAAAAGGTGTCATCTTTGAAAGGTCGTAGCTCGCGATCTATTGGACCTAGAGGGTTGTTTCCTGCCTTAAATTAAAGATAATTACGTCTACTTTAAGTCACATGTGGGCCATTTTAGCTTAGGTCAATTGATTATACAAATTCTAGATGGTTTTTTTTTTAAAAGTAGCGATTTTTGGTGCTAGGACATAATTTTTTTCCCAAATTTCTCAGAATTTTTTCTACTTTCTTTCCTCTCTGTAAATTTTTTCGCTAAAACCCATAGGGGAGCATCGATCCAAGCATATATGATTTTTGGCACATTTCTAAAAAAATATGCGTGGGTTCCGGTCCGAAATTCTTGTCACAAAACCAGATGGTATATAAGTGACCCAAACTGAAACGATTAAGCAAAAAAATGCACTCAGGGGGCAAGAAAAATGTTTCTGGACAAATTGATATTCAGAAGAGGTTTCTGAACTGATTTGAACGTTTTCTAAAAAATTAAATCTAATAAAATTCCGCATAAATTGGTCAGCTCCGATTTTGGAAACAGCTTTTTTGTTTTATTTAACAACAAAAATAGAAAAAAAATTTTTTCTTTAGAGGAGTACCGGTTTTCGAAAAATACTTGGATTCAATCCGAAATACCAAAAATCAATGAAGCAACTATCCAGAAAAATTTTATAATAGCTTAGAAATTGTTTAAAAATTTATTGAATTTGTTATAAACAAATAAGTGAGTGAAAATGGATTCATGGGGATTGGCAGTGATTCGTGAATTGCTTTGCACTAAATTTGAACAATTTATGGACTAAAACCGTTTTTTAATTGAATTCATGAAATATAATAAATAAATTGTTATTTTATAAACAAATTTTATAAACAGTTATCCATAGCAGGTAGTTACGTTGAAATAAATCAAGTTTCTTCTATTAAATTGGCCAAAAATTATACGAAAATGTCACAAAATTATCAGATTTATTTCTCCAATAACAACTCATAATTTTTTAAACAAAAATAAATAAGATAAATTTAATTAACAAATGCACTGTCTGGCTATTTTTAGAGGTAAAAACATGGTTTTTTTAACGTAATGAAGTTTAAATAACTAATTTCTAAACTTTTAGGGAGCTGATATCATAATCAATAATTTTCATTGTTAACAACAATTGTTTAAACAAATTTTTATCATCTTAGACATTTTTAAAGAAAAAATTGCGTTTCTTTAGGGTATTAGCAGACTGTTATTTAGTAATGGCTCTGTGCTATCGGTCGATAACAATTGATAGTTGTTTAAACAAAATTAATTAACAAATGCATTTTTCGGCTATTTTTGAAGGTACAAATTTGGTTTTTTTAAAGTAACCAACTGTAATTACTAAGTTTTAAACTGTTTTTTATAAAATTCGATAACGATCCAGTATTGTTCTGGTCATTAATAATTTTATAGACAATTTTTAATCCTCACTTACATTTGTAAACAAAAACTTCCGTTTTTCTGGTGAAATGTATAGACAATTACTTAGATATAATTCCTTGCTATCATTTGATAACAAAAGAGGATTTGTTAAACAAATAATTTGATTTTGTACTGCTGCACAGATACGTTATACATAATAAGTAATTTCTAGAAGTATTGCTGCACTTTCTGAAAGCAATGGTCGTACTTAGTGTGTATAACGTTTCTGTCCAGCAGTACAAAATCTAATCATTTGTTTAACAAATCATCGTTTGTTATCAAATGTTAGCAAGGAGTTATGTCTAAGTAATTTTCTATGTATTTCAGAAGAAAAACTGAAGTTTTTGTTTACAAACGTTGAAAAAAACAAGTTTTTACCATCAAAAATAGCCGAAAAATTCATTTGTTAATTAATTTTGTTTAAAAAATTGTCAATTGTTATCGACCGATAGCACAGAGCCATTACTAAATAATAGTCTGCTAATGCCCTAAAGAAACGCAATTTAAAAAAAATGCCTAAGATGATAAAAATTTGTTTAAACAATTGTTGTTCACAATGAAAATTGTTGATTGTCTTATAAGCTCCCTGAAAGCTTAGAAATTAGTTATTTACACTTCATTACGTTAAGAATACCAAGTTCTTACTTCTAAAAATAGTCAGATAGTGCACTTGTTAATTAAATTTGTTTAAACAATCATCAGTTGTTACTGGATGAATAAATCTGATAATTTTGTGACATTTTCGTATAATTTTTGGCCGATTCAATAGAAAAAATTGATTTATTTCAACATACCTGCTATGGATGGTTATTTATAAACTTAGTTTATAAAATAACAACTTATTTATTATATTTTATGAATTCAATTTTAAAAATGGTTTCTGTCCATGAATTGTTCAAATTTAGTGCAAATCAATTTGCGAATCACTGCCAATCCCCATGAATCCATTTTAACTCACTTATTTGTTTATAACAAATTCAATACATTTTTAAAAAATTTCTAAGCTGTAAGACAACTTTTCTGGATAGTTGCTTCATTGATTCTACGTATTTTGGATCTAATCCAAGTATTTTTCGAAAACCGGTACTCTTCTAAAAAAAAATTTTTTCCCATTTTTGTTATTAAATACAAAATAAATAAAAAACTGTTTTCAAAATCGGCCCTCGCCGATTTATGTGGATTTTTATTAGCTTTAATTTTAAAAAAAAATTCAATTCGGTACATAAACCGCTTCTGAATATCAATTTGTATAGAGACATTTTTTTTGACCCACTGTGCGCGGCAAATCTTCATAAACAACCTGTTTAAAATTTTTCCGGGCTATGTAACAATTTTTTTTCTTATTCTTAAGACTTTAAGGTAACATATTAGCCAAAAAAATTCGATTTTTTGAAATTCCTGGAGAAGCCTTACTCTTTAAGGAGACCCACTGATGCAACTCAAACTAAAATAGAAGAAAAATTAATGCAATTAAATATTTAATTAATTAGTGATGCATGTCTAGCCGATAATTTTCGCTGCTCTTTCGTGATCGATCTTTCCTTCTTTTGTTATTTCCCAATCGAACTCGGTTCGAAAGTTGAAATTTCTCGCCAGCATACAAATTTCCTGCAATGTAAGCGATCGTTCACACATTACGTGGCGCGGTTTTCTTTTATTTATGTAGTCGCGCCCTTCTCAATTTTACGGGAATTTTATTCTTATCTTTATTAAAAAAAAAGAAAATCGCGTTATGTAATATGCGAACGATCCCTAACCCCTAGAAGAAATAAATTAACCTTTCTAGATTCGGAAATAAAAATTTTGGTAATTGTACACCTTTTTAATTAAGTTTTATTTATTCGGAAGTTTGTAATTAAATAATTACTGTCAGGTGCGCGATCATTATTGAGACGAGAATCGAGCAGATTGATCGGATCGGCTATTTACCGTATCGTTCGCTCGATATGCATCACTATAATTAAATTTATTTTCAGATGGGAATCAATGCATCTTCGAGTGTTTGAATTTACACAAACCTTTCAATTATGTTTGCTGCAGGTTAACATCGTCCACACTTAGGGTGAAGGACTGTCTTCCGCCTTCACAGGGTTGATCAGGTCGAATGTTCTTGACATGCTTGCAATTAATTTATTTTTCCGTTAGAGAAGCGTTAATTGTTAAACTTAGATAGGCGGTTGTTGGGAACCTCATACCTAACAGATAGACTTTAGGGTGAAGAGAATAAAGGAGTAAGCAGGAGAGAGAGAGAGAGAGGGCGAGAGAGAGGGGGTAAGGGGGTGATTTTAAAGTTAGCAAGAGACAAGGTAGGATGAACATTAGAACAAGAGAAGAAAGAACTTGGTAAGGGAATTGAGGTAGGAAGCCAAGGAGCTTCTGGGTAGCGATTGAATTACCAGAATAATTAGAATGGTGATTACAAGAGCAGCACGCCTCGTTAACCAATTCTTTTTCACCCTTTCAAACACTAAGCCAAAGACTTCTAAAATAATACCCTATCATTTGGTGAGAATGTAAAAAGTATGTTAGAAACCGTAAACAACAATATCGACACTAATGTCTATGTCTAATTTAACAAATTATGGGAGACAAGGGCAAAATCATCTTTTAAACATTGTTTTAAAGAATAATTTGTGATTTTTTGATAAATAATAAATCAATTTTGAAGATGTAAGCTAGGATGGGGTAATATTGCTTTATGGAATCTGGTATATGATATAAGAAATTAATTAGAATTCTGTGAAAAAAAATCCTCACTCGCTCCGTTGGGAATTGAACCCAGGTTTCCCGATTGCCGCACAGTGGGAAATAAATGACTTTTTTGGTTTAAAATACCGTACAGCCCACAAATATTGACCGATTTGGACGTCAAAACTTTGAAAAAAAAGCTGATAAAATTTTCCATCGATTTGTTGAGTCTGATTTTTTATTTAGTTTTTCAACTTTTTTATAAATAAACAATTATGATGAATAAAATTGCCATTTTTTCTATTTGACGCTCCCGGTGCTCGTTAATAATAGGAAAATTGTAGCAATCGCCTACGTTTCATAGAGTATTAGTATGTCTCGAGCTACAAAAGACACGAGTTTTCATTATTTATTTTCTGAGAAAGTATTTTATTTAATGTAAAAATTCTTCTTATTTACTAAAATAATACTCAAAAAGAATAGAAAAAAAATTTTTGATCAAATATTAATTTGTTAATAATTTTTAAGCGGCATTAAAAATAGCACTAAGAAAATTGATGTCGCTAACGTCGATGATTTCAAAGCACTGGAGCAGCTGATACAGAAAATTCCAAAAGGTTCTTAATTTGTATGAGTATCGCTATCACCGGTACCTCAGAAAATCATTTTTCTTAAAAATTGAAAATTAAAATTAAAAAAATTAAAACGTCAAAAAATTACATTTTTTTACTAAATTTTTGTGTTAAAAACATGTTTATATTTTAAATTTTGGCATAATCGAGGTACCGACGATAGCCATTTGTATGCTGAATAAGTATGCAAAATTTCAGATCAATTGATTTAACCGTTTTTCAGTAATCATCAACGCCAGCGACATCAATCTTTTTTAGTCCTATTTTACATGCTGCTAAAAAATTATTAATAAATTAATATTTTGTTGCAAAAATTTTTTTGGTATTCTTTTTGAGTAGTCTTTTAGTAAATAAAAAGTTTTTTTGCATTAAAAAAATACCTTCACAGAAAATAAATTAATAAAACTAAATGAATAAAATAAAAATAAAATAAACGTACTTTCTGACACGAGACATAACCACAGTTGCCTGAATGATGCATTTGTTTATTAAATTTGTTTTGAAAAATCATACAATTCATTAACTAAGTATGAATGTTGATGAAATTATCATGGACTTTTCAATTAAAAGGACTGATATTGAATAAAAAACGAACTGTCCCATTGACAAATGCCCGAATAATGCATTTTTTATTTAAATTTGTTTTAAAAAAAACAAAAAATTAATCAACTTATTATGAATGTTGCTGAAATTATCGCGAAGTTCCCAATTAAAAGGACTTACATGGAATAAAACGAATTTTTCCGCCGACGCCTGAATAGTGCATTTGTTTCTTAAATTTGTTTAAAAAAATCATAAAATTTATCAAAAAATTATGAATTTTGCTGAAATTATCATGAAGTTCCTAATTAAAAGAACTGAAATCGAAAAAAGGAATTTTTCTGTCAAGAAATGCTTGAATAATGCATTTGTTTATTAAATTTTTTTGAAAAATTATACAATTCATCAACTAAGTAAGAATGTTGATGAAATTATCATAGACTTTCCAATTAAAATGACTAACATTGAAAAAAACGAATTTTTCTGTCGATAAATGCCTGAATAATGCATTTTTTAAATTAAATTTGTTTTGAAAAATCATATAATATATCAACTGAGTACGAACGTTGATGAAATTACGATGGACTTCCCAATTAAAAGGACTGACATTGAAAAAAACTAATTTTTTCGTCAATAAATGCCTGAATAATGCATTTTGTAATTAAATTTGTTTAAAAAACAAACAATTAATCAAATAATTATGAATGTAGCTGAAATTATTGCCAAGTTCCCAATTAAAAGGACTGGCATTGAAAAAAACGAATTTTTCCGTCGACAAATGCGTGAATAACACATTTGTTTCTTAAATTTGTTTAAAAAAATCATAAAATTTTCAAAAAACTATGAATTTTGCTGAAATTATCATGAAGCCCTAATTAAAAGAACTGAAATGGAAAAAAGGAATTTTTCTGTCGACAAATGCTTGAATCATGCATTTGTTTATGAAATTTGTTTATAACATTAACAAGAATAATCCTAAGAGAAATTTTCTCCATTATAATATTGTTTTCATCCAAATTTCTTGCCATATAACTTTAAAAAACGTAAAATTATTGAAAACTATAGAAAACACACTTTCAATGAATAATTTGTTTACAAATTTTTTGTGTGTATATTATATCATGATGGAACATCTTTAACTAATGTTACTGTATGAAACGTAGGTGATTGCAACAATTTTCTAGTATTGACAATCACCGGGGACGTCAAATAGAAAAAACTGGCAATTTTTTTCGTTATATTTGTTTATTTATAAAAAAATTGTGTGTCCGTCGGTTACGCTGACTACTAAGCTACTAGAGAGATCGAGAATTACTCTTTTTCACAGTATACGCAATATGTACATGCTAGGATGTTCTTGTATTTCAAGTTTAATATTTAGAAAATTTCTGAACACAAAGATTTCTTGAAATACAAGAAAGTCTAGCAGTAGTGTTTATACTGTTAGTCGGGTAAACAGAGAATTTTTGCGTGAAACGCCTCCTGCTTGAGTAAACTTTTCATAACTCTCTTTCAAATGGTATAAATAATCATTTCCAAAAAGTCTACCGCTGTAAACCGTGTGATAATTTTTTTATTAAACAATTAATACGAAAAAATTTGTTTTTTTGCAATAACTTTTTTATTTATAATTTTTTTAAAAATTTGTTGCTGCCAATCGAAAGATGAGAAAATTTCACATCAAATGAAAAAAAAATTTTGTCACGCGACTTAACGTAACTGAGTTATGAATTAATTAATTAAAGTTCCATATACGGCGCTGCGCCGCCGCGTGCAAACATAATATGCTGGTTCGAGCACGAGCGCGCTGCACAAAAACATTAATAACTTTTGATTGGTTACATAGAATTGTAAAAACCAAAGCTTGATTAAAAGAGGAACATTTTTACAAACTGATTATCAAAGTTACAAGTAAGTAAAATTTATTTTACAACATTTGACACTAGAGCAAAGTTGAGCTTTTGTGATTTTTTTACTTTTTTCAATAAATTTGTTGTAAATATTGTAAAATTAATTTAAACAAACTAAATTTAGTAGATTCAGTTTAAGTAACAGTATGTTTAAACAATCAGTGAGTATGAAAGGGTTAGCTTTTATATTTTTTTAGTTTATTAGCTGTTAAAGGTAGTCATTTTTTTGAAAATTCGCTTACTAACTTTTTTTTCGAACTTTGACGATCTTTTACAAGGTAAAAGAAAAGAATAAACATGTAATTATAGTGATTTTGAAAGAAAAAAATGTGTGCTTTAAGATTTTGCCATTACTTGTTTTAACAAAATCATTTTACATAGTTTTTTATCAATATGTAAAAAAAATTATTGTTTCTAAAATTTTCAAAATTTGCCTATAAACAAAGGTTTATAATTTAAAAAATAAACTTTCTACGACCTTCAAACCAACTGGATGTGAAAGCTGAGATCAAAAGCTTTCAAAATGTACTTTAGTTTTATTTTTTGGCAGGACTTATTATCTTTTTTTAACGTTATTGAAAAAAAGTCAAAATTTTACCGCACTGCAGCATAGTCAATGTAATATAAAGCATTCTCTTATATCCTATAATACTTTTTTAAATGTCCAAAATACATTTATTAAAATTCTTTTTATCAAAATACTTTTGCATATTTCCGTTTATGTATTTTAAGATAAGAATACTAAGGTGGAGAAAAAAAGAATACTAAGTTGTTGTTGGGGTTAGCACGGTACCTACGAATACATTCTGTATACTTCAATTGTATTCATTATATAGTACTGTTCTCATAGACCTAATTTCTATTTAAATAACAAAATTTAAATTAAATGAAAATCAAATGCAAATATGTTATATCTTAATAATCATGTTAACCTTCCTTCGCTGTTCTGCGATGCTCTTTTTTTTTAATCATTCATAAATTACAAAAATATATAATAAGACGCACAAAAATCCGCCATTTTGAATTTATCATTTGAAATATTTTAATTTTCATATCATGTTCGTAATCGGTAGCATTACAAAAATAATTGTACAACTTTTAGTAGGTAAATTATAGTAAATTTATATTTTTGTTTACAAAAAACGTAAATTTTTCGAAAAAAGCCGCTATTTTGTAACAGTTATTTTGAATTTTTAATTTTGATATAATATTGATATTCACCGATCTTGGAAACATAAATTTACAAATTTTTTAAATCAAATTATCAGATACATAAAACTTTTTGCAAAAAAACAAATTTTTCGAAGAAACCCGCCATTTTGTATTAACCATTTTAAATTTGTTTGATTTTTATATTATATTCGTATTGCGCAACCTTAAAAACTTAAATGTACAAATTTTTTCAACTAAATTTCGAGAAATATGCAACTTTTTACAACAAAAACATTAAATTTTCGAAAGAAAGCCGCAATTTTGTATCAGCCATTTTGAATTTTTTGATTTCGACACAATATTCTTATTCAGCGACCTCGAAAACATAAATTTACACATTTTTGTACCTCCATTCTTATTTTTTCATCCAAAAAATGAATTTTGCAATAAAATTGTTAATTGTTGCTAAATTTGCAACAATAAACAATTATCACACATTTTAAAGTGGTAGACTTTTAAGATAAACCTGTTTAGAGATGAAATCAAAAAAGTTTACAAAAATCCATTCGGATTTAGAGCGTGTCACCCAAAAGCCACTTTTAATGCTCTGTTTACCCGACTATGTGAAAAAAGAGTATTTCCCGATCTCCCTAGTAGTTTAGTGGTCAGAGTAATCGACTGGCAATCGAGAGACCTGGGTTCGATTCCCAGCGGAGCGAGTGAGGATCGTTTTTCACAGAATTTTAATTAATTTAAAAAATATTTAAAATTCCATCTAGTCTGAAATGACGTTAAAATTTTCCGATTTGATGGGTTAATATTGAGTTACACAGTTGAGATCTGTTTTAACGTTTAGTGAAAAATCTCTTCTGATTATAATCTCGCCACCTACCCAAATAATTCAGAAATCTTTCTGATTGATGTAAGAACTTTTCACCTTTGAAATTAATAGAATCTGTAGGACCAATACGAGGTGTCCTACCGATAAGTTTCTAGAAAGACTATTATGATACCCAGTGGAATATCTTTACGCGCAGCAACTGATGGCTCAACGGGATTGGTCGTTGAGGCCAGTCCCCGTGGTACACTTGACCGGAAATATCGTAGCGGCCATAAAAAAAACTTATACCTTATCGCGATTGTTCGATTCTGCCTGCAAATATGCTCCACCTCCATCAAGACTTATCCATCGTAAAAGACTCTATTCATCGATTCAGAATTCAACTCTCCATTGAAAAACAGCTTCAACTGTTAATAAATCTATTTTTTGTTTCTTTCATGGTTTACTTAAAAATAATTTACTTCTGACAATTTTTCTGGACAATTTATGGCTCCTTCTTTTGCACTGTTAAAAATGTTTTTAAAATTAATATACTTTTAATATACTTTAGAAAATTAATTTTAATCACTGAAAAAAATAGGTTACTAATAACTTTGTCCAACTACTAAAGTAGTTGGAAAAACTACTTTAGTAGCTGGACAAACTACTTTAGAATTGAAAAACTTTTACTAGTTGATGGAACTATCAAAATTGCTGTTGCAACAAACTGAACAGTTACACCTACCAATAAAATAGTCGTCCCAACTAATAAAGTAGTAGAGGCATATGTTAAAAACCAAAGTAATTGTCCCAACTAACCAGTGTTTTCAGTGATAAACGTGTATAAAATTTGAAATTAATATACTCAAATATTGCAATATTAATATACGGTATATTAATCCAAGTCACACAAGTGCACAAGCGTCCTGCACGCACTTGTAAATTCTAGCATTGTAAAAGCGCAATCAAGTCTTCAGTCGTTTCTCGTCAAAGAGATGTTAGAAATGGATTTGTGCCAAAATAAAAGTTATTAAAAAGTGTATAACTAGTGCTTCAATAATTGTTCACATGGAGTGGCTGAGGAGTATAAATTTATGTCGTGATGAAATGTTTCTTTGAGAGAAGTTGTTTGCAGGTTATGTTCCACGACGCCGCATATAATATGTTCAAGAAGATGTTTAAGAAAAGTGTATATGTTGTTTCCAAAAAAATGTACACTTCAAAAAACTATAGTTTTTAAATAAAAAGATATAT
>JBAGKK010010976.1:0-12066 GCA_037177015.1 Euceroptres primus
CAGTTATAATCGTTATAAATATAAATCAACATGCGAAATATAGCTGACTGTACAATACTTGAAAATAAATACTTACATCAGTAGAGGATCTTTAGGCAGATGAAAAAAAGAAACATCAGGATTCCGGGAAGAACAGTTTGTGCACGTTCTTATGCTGGAATATGCTGACATTTCTGTCAAAGTGATTTGCAACAAAAAGCGAAAACTTTTTCACTTCATAGGTGAAGTTTCACTTCACTTCACACAAGGAACACAAGCCTCGTATAGGTTAAGTGCACCATGCGTTTTTTGTTGCACTTGCACTACAGACTACATTCGTCAATCTCTTTCTAATAACTTTCATAGTGAGCTGACAGTTGCCGCTAATGTTGTATACTCTCACCTTCCACTCTCTCTTATACTCTTTGTGCAAAATAACATTTTGCGCACTGCCACCGGAGAACAAAACATTTTGGCCACTGCTCATCAATGCGGTGCCCAAACGGCCATTTTGGATGTCTGTAAACGGTGGTCAAACGAGGGTTTTGCATGCATGTGTAAAGAAATACTGTATTATTTCGATACAAGAGGCCAAGCGAGCGGTTTAGTCACTTCGAGTGTGAAGGTCCAAAACTAATCCGAAGGTTGAGTTTTGCATGCATGTGTAAAGAAAATTCATTTTCTCGCATTTTTTATTGATTAACGTATACGGTTTTCATTTCTTGTAAAAATATTAGAGAACCTTTACTACTAGAATTTTATTTTTTTAAAAAAACTTAGAATTAATTCAAGAACAACATAATAATTTAATGAAAACATTTTAATTTCAAAAATTCATTATCTCGCCATTTTCAATGATATGATAAATTTTTTGAAAGTACATTTTAAACCTGAGAAAGTTTTCATATGCTGAAAAAAAATTAATTATTATTTAGAGTTTCTAGATGTTTTTTATTTTCAGAGCTTTACGAGAAATAGAATTTCTCCAATAAAAACTCAAACAAAAAATCTGAAAAAATTCGCAAAAATTAAAAATCTTATGCAGATTAAGAAAAAAAATTAATAGTCACGATTTTTCCAAAGCTCTGCAATTTAAAAATTTTTTAATCCCATTTCGGCTCCGCCCAACTTAGGATATCAATTGGTTCATTTCAAATATCATTCAAATATAATTCATTTCAAATATTATGAGGAAGCCAACAGGAAATTTTAAGTTCATTTCAGTGTTTCAATTTCTAAAATATATGTTTTTCGATCTACCCTATTGTACAGTACGAGATAAATAGTTTTCATTAATTGCAGTTTGTCAAAGTAAAAGTGAGAAGTTAACAAAATTTGAAAAATTCTCTTCTACAGTGGGACCTTTTGAGATTTTGTGCATGGTTGCTGCAATTTTTCTCTTCTTTTACTACTACAGCACATCCAACCATGATTTTTGGAAAATTCGAGGCGTCCAAGGACCAAAACCTCTATTTCTTTTGGGTAATTTTAAGGACCTCATGTTAAATCGACTGGCAGCTGGAGACTTTGCAAAAAAACTTTACGATGAATTCATCGATGAGCCAATGGTTGGTATTTATGCTAGAAGTACACCGATTTTGATCCTCAAAGATCCAGAACTAATAAAGGACGTATTGATAAAAGATTTTAATAATTTTGCCGATCGTGGATTGCCAATTCACGAAAAAATAGAGCCTCTTTCTCAAAATCTCGTAAATCTCGAGCCAGAAAGATGGAGACCTTTAAGAAAAAAACTTTCGCCTGTTTTTACATCTGGAAAATTGAGAGAAATGTTTTATCTGCTCTTGGAAAGCTCAAATCACTTGGTTAAGTATCTGGAAAAAATAGTGCCAAAAAATGAACCGATTGAGTGTCGTGAACTGACTTCGAAATTTACGACAGACGTGATTGGTTCTTGTGCTTTTGGAATCGACATAAACGCACTTTCTGATGAAAAAAATGATTTTATTAAAATGGGTAGAAGGATTTTTGATGCGAGTTGGCGACGATCGATCAGAATAAGAGTGAGGGATCTCACGCCTTGGTTATTTAAAATTCTTGGACCGATTTTCGTGGATAAAGAGATGAACGATTTTTTTACTAATTTGATCTCAGATACAATGAAGTATAGAAAAAAAATAATATCGTTAGGCACGATTTTGTTGATTTAATGCGATATGTGAAGGAAAATCCTGAAACGGTTGATGATATAGGTAAGTTTTAAAATAATTTCGTAATTTTATGAATCATATAAAAAAAATGAATCCTTCCAAATTTTAAAATGAGGGGTGTGACCAAGTATTAAAAATTGCAAGGAAAACATATCCCATTCTTTCAGTTTTAGGTTTCAAAATCTAATACAAAAACAATTTTCTAATACAAAAACAAAATTCCATTGAATTTTTTAGTAAAAAATAAAATTTTTCGTTTTATCGTCGTCTGTTTACTGTTTAGTGTTACTGCTTTCTTTGACTTACTTTTAGAAATATTTCCTTTTAGAATGTATTTTAGAAATTTTAGAAATATTTTTTCTTAGAAATCCTTTTTTAAATATATAAAAATATTCTTGTTTGCAGAAATGACAGATAGTTTAGTAGCAGCACAGGCATTTGTATTTTTTGCTGCTGGATTCGAAACTTCTTCAACTACAATGAGTAATTCATTATATGAATTGGCCTTGAATACTTCAATTCAAGATAAACTTCGAAAAGAAATTCAAGAAGTTTTAAGAAAATCAGACGGGAAATTGACATACGATAGTGTGAAGAGTATGAAATATTTACATAAAGTTTTTCAAGGTAATTACGTTTTAAAAAAAAATACCTCTGATTGATTTAATTAATTATCATTAATTAATTAATTATAATTAATTAATCAATTAATTTCAGAAACTTTGAGAAAATATCCACCAGCAACATTACTGGCCAGAAGGTGTTCAGAAAAATACACTTTTTCCGGAACCGACGTGACAGTACCAAAGGATATGCGAGTTTGGATACCAGTTTATGCAATTCATCGAGATCCAAAGAATTATCCAGATCCGAATAATTTTGATCCAGAAAGATTCGAAGAAGAAGCTTTAAAATCCAGACATCCCATGCTTTTTTTGCCTTTCGGAGAGGGGCCAAGAAATTGCATTGGTAATTTTTTCTTTATCTATTAACTGGTAATATTCGAAAATTTACTCTGATTTTTTCAAATTCCTAGAATCAGAATTATTTAATTGAAGCCTCGGCAGAGATAAAGGTGGATCAGCCAAAGTTTTGTGTTTACGGAGTTCTATAAAATTATTTTTTCTTTTTACCTGCTTTTTGTTTCGCAAAAGCGCTGCAATAGCTGAAATATCAATTTTCGAAAATTATTTTTAAAAATAGTCACAATAGTTGAGATTATTTACTTATTCGCATCAATCTCAATTTTAAAAATATATTTGTTTAAAAATATAATCTAGAACTTTTAAATAGATGCAAAACAAGGCAACTAAGTTTAGCGGAATGGCAAGCAGGTGAATCAGGGAAGATTAAAAAAAGGACTATATAGCGAAGAGTTTGGGAAACTTATCATTAAAAAAAGAAAATAGAAGTCCCAAAAATAAAACGATCAGAGCCGGTAATATCAAATATAATATTTTAGAAATAATAAATTATCTAAATTTTAATTGTTTTTGGCCTTTTTACGGCTATTAATACAAATTTTATTTCATCAGAGGAGAGTCAATTTATGCAGATATCTGCTATATCGACCTCTTGATGAAAATTCTTTTTATAAACTAATTTTAAATTGACTCTCCTCTGATGAAATAAAATTTGTATTAATAACCGTAAAAAGGCTATTAAAGAAGCTAAAAAAGCCGTAAAAATCAAATAATAAATTATGGTTAAGAATACGGTTTAAATTAGTTTTACAAAAAAATTAAAAGATTGAGGCTTCTGATGCGAATAAGTAAATATAACCTTAACTATTCGACTTTCTTTTCAAAAGAGTGTTCGAAAATTGACATTTTAGCTATTGCAGCACTTTCGTAGAATAAAAAATAAGTAAAAAAAAATAACTTTACAAAACTCCGTGGGCGCAAAACTTTGATTGATCCATCCTTATCTCTGCCGAGGCTTCAATTCTATAAACGCTTTTCTAAAAAGTTTATTGCATAAGAAACTTATAATCCAAAAAATCATTAGCACGAACTCAAGACTGATTAATTGTCATTTTTAAAAAAATGCATTTGGTTTCATATATATTTTTTTTATTTCTTTGACTTAAATTCTCCACTAATCCTCTACATCGTCCTCTTTCTACTTCTCACGCACCTGAAGTCCCTAAATTAATATATGTATTACTTTCAGTTACTAATTTTAATTTAAGTTTAATTAATAAACATAATATAATTCACCATTCGTTAATTGATTTTAAAATTAAAAAACAATAAATTTAAAATGCTTGCTAAACAATTTTTTTTGATAAAAAATTAATTTATCCTACTTTAAATTACAAATTTAAATATAATTTTGACTAATAAACCTAAAATAAGTTATCAAATCTTACCTATGTACCTTTTTAAAATATGTGTTTGCAAAATGGCTTGGACTTTAAGTTTCGGATAAAATAAAAAAGAAATTGAAACTGCTCCCTGGAAATTTTTTTATTTTAATTTTGATTGATAAACATTAACTAAATTATGAAATACAATTTATAAATTTATAATTTACTTTTTTAAAAATATTTACAAAATGGCTTGGACTTCAGGATGAAATAAAAAATAAATTAAAACAGCTTAAAAATTTTAAAAAAGTTTTTATTATAAAAGTTTTTTAAATAATTTTAAATAAAAATTTTTTTAAATTTTTTAAATAATTTTAAATAAAAAATTTAAAAAATTTTTTAAATAATTTTAAATAAAAAATTTTTACGACGTTTAAGCAGTTTTAATTTATTTTTTATTTTATCTTAAAGTCCAAGCCATTTTGTAAATATGAAAAAAAAAATTATAAATTTGTAAATTGGATTTCATAATTTATTTAATGTTTATCAATCAAAATTAAAATTTTATAAATTCTATATGGCTCTATATAGTTCTTTAATTATATCCTTTTGTCCATTTCTATAAGATTCTATAAGGCATTTAATAGAGGGAGGTTGGATTTGATAAATTACTTAATGTTTATTAATCAAAATTAAATTTAAATGTGTAATTGAAAGTAAGATAAATTAATTTTTTATCATAAGAAAATTTTTCAGCAAACAGTTTCAATTTAATGTTTATTTTATTTTAAAATCAATTAACAGATGGTAAATTATATGATGCTTATTAATTGAACTAAAATTAAAATTTGTAACTGAAAGTAACCGTTGCCAAAAAACATACATACTTTTAAACATTTCTAAACATCTTCAAATCTAAAATATTTATCCCTATTCATAATTTTTATATTCTGTAACTTAATAAAAAAGACAATACAATACAATACAAAAGTATCAATCATTTATAAAATTTTGTTGTAATTAGTTCGCAATTTATCCACGAAAAAAAGGCATGTTTTTAATACGATTTTTTTTAGTGGACTGGCAATTCTGGCCGGTTATGTAACTATTTATTGTAAAAGTTCAATTTTTAAAAATTAATTATTGTTTAAATAAAGACTACTGTAATTCTGAGAGCTGATTGTAAGTTGCAAGTAACTCAAGTGTCTTTTTTAATTCAACGATAATATTTTAATCCTCAATTCAAAAATTTCAATCTCGCTCGCGAATGTGATTGATGAAATAACCTTGATTTTAAATTATCAAAAGTAATCAATTTTTTCTGTTTTAGGGGCAAGATTCGCTGTGTTTCAAACAAAAGTAGGCCTCATCAAAATTATTCAGAATTACCGGGTTGATGTATGTGACAAAACTTCTATTCCATATGTCAATAATCCAAGGGCTTTTCTTCTTGCTCCAATAGGTGGTATTTATTTGAAATTCTCGAAATTAGATTCAGAATTAATTTAAACAGTATAATAGTATAATTTATTGTAATTAAGTTACTGATGGATAATATCATAAATATTATATTGTTATTTTCCAAAATATTTTGATATTTGTAAATACATAAAAATATTTAAACTTTGCTTTAAATCCTTTTTAAATCTAATAAAAATTCCTAAATAATGATTAACACCATATTTGATTTGATTTGACTGGCGCACTTGGAATTTTACAGGGATGGGTAAGTTACTTTTTAAAAGGAACTAGTTACCGTTACCGTTACATCACGAAAAAAAAGTAACTAGTTACTGATATCGTTACCGTTTCAAAATATAACTTTTTCTTAGTTATGTTTGCAAAATAAGTAACTATCGTTACTTTTTTCGTTACTTTTATATTCTAGAAATATGAGAAATATATGTATGTCGCAACCATTATTGCAAAAGCAATAAACTATATTGATTGTAATAAAAAAATTCTGTACTATATTTCAAAAGTAATGAGAAAAGTAACGAGAAAAATAACGATTTTTATAGATCCCATTACTGAAAAAAATATAACTAGTTACCACTTCCTTATCTATTTACAAAAGTAACTTCGTTACCATCTTCGTTACCCAGAAAAAGTAACTAGTTAAAGTAACTAGTTACTGTTAACTAGTTACTTCCCATCCCTGGAAGTTTATACCATGTATTTATATCATAACTGCAGGTGGTGATGGAAAATTTATAAATATGTAAATGGAATCATTTCAAGAAGAAAAAAATTGATAATTACAATATTACCATATTCATAAAAATTAAAAAAATTCTAGAAAATGAAAATTTTTGTCTGGAAATAGTTATAAATATTGTGATTACGATTCACAAAGAAAATCACAGTCACTGTTGTTCAAGAATGCAGCAAGTCATTCTGATATTGAAAGTTGATAAAACAGAAGATAGAAGATTTTTAGATAGAGAGAAATCTTCAGTCTTTCATGAAACTTGATCCATTCTAGTTCCCGCAGTCCGTGAAATAAATGATGCTGACATAATTGAAAATTATAACAAATATCAATATTTCTGTTAAGTAAGTAAGTATAGTAAGTAAATTATAATAAAGGTTTCCCCTGTTGATTCATTTTTAAGTAAAAGAAGTGTCAATTTATTCTATAAATCGAAAATAGTTTTGTATTTTTAAAAATTGTTGTATCCAAAATAAAGATTTTCCTCAAAGTTAATAAAAATTCTATAAACTCATTTTTTAATTGACCCTGAATTAGCAATTAGAATGTTTAATGACACGGTACTGTCTTCAATAACAAACCATCGTTTGATAATTAATTATTGTTTCGCTCCCTTGTAATCTTTCGCTGCAAATTTTTTATTTATATTAATTTCAAAATAAAATTCTTCTAAGGATTTGAATTTCTGATTTGATGTAAATAAAAATTTCAGGTGTTTGATGTGAGGAAATAATTTTTAAAAAATAGATTCCATCATGGGACCATTTGAAATTTTGTGCATCTTTGCAGCAATTTTTCTTTTCCTCTACTACTACAGCACATCCAATTATGATTTTTGGAAAATTCGAGGTGTCCAAGGACCAAAACCTATTCCATTTTTCGGAACTAGCAAAGACCTTATATTAAATCGACTCTTTATCGGTGACCAAGCTAAGAAAATTTACAATGAATTCAAAAACGAACCTATGATTGGAATTTTTGAAAGAAAGACACCAATTCTGATACTCAAGGACTCTGAATTAATAAAGAATGTGTTAATCAAAGACTTTAACAAATTTTCCGATCGTACTCTTCATGAAAATAATGAGAAAGTAGATCCTTTATCGTCACATTTATTCTCCGTTGAATCTAACCGATGGCGACCTCTTCGAAGAAATTTGTCTCCTGCTTTTACATCTGGGAAATTAAAGGAGATGTTTTATCTGCTTACTGAATGCTCAGATCAGCTGGAAAAGTATCTGGAAAAAATAGTACCTGAAAGTGAATCAATTGAGTGCCGGAAACTCACAGCAAAATTTACTATAGATGTAATTGGCTCATGTGCATTTGGAATTGATATTAATTCTCTTTCTGACGAGAAGAATGAATTTCTTCGAATGGGAAGAAAAATATTCGACGTTGGCTTTTGGAAGTCCTTGAAATTCAAAATCAGGGATTACGCACCTTGGTTATATAACTTTCTTGGTCCGCTCTTAATAGATAATGAAACGAATAATTTTTTTATAAACTTAATCCAAGAAACGATGCAGTATAGGAAAGAAAATAAAGTCGTTAGACATGATTTTGTTGATTTATTGAGACACGTGAAGGAAAATCCAGATAGACTGGGTGATATAGGTGATGATGAATTGATATCATATCATATTATATCATATCAATCAATATCAATCAATGACATTGATATTGATATTAATGATATTACTCAGATTAAATGATTTTATATTTGATTTTTATCTTTAATTTATTATTTTTATTTATAGAACTAACAGACACTTTGATAGCAGCCCAGGCTTTTATCTTTTTTGCTGCTGGTTTTGAAACATCTTCAACTACAATGAGCAATGCCTTATATGAATTGGCTCTGAATATTTCAATTCAAGATAAACTTCGAAAAGAAATTCAAGAAGAATTGAAAGAAACAGATGGAAAACTGATATATGACAGATTGAAAAATATGAAATATTTGCACAAAGTTTTTCAAGGTCTGTTTGCAAAATATGAATTTTATTATTTCAATTTTTTCTGTCACAAAGCATAAAATCTATTTTTTATATATTAGTAAAAAGAAACTGCGTACCTTCTGATATGAAGATTCAGAAAATAATGCAATTTCCTCAATCATTAATCTCCCTCCACTTTCCAAATTCTTTTAAATTTGTGATCAAAGTTCTCCCTTTTTTTTAAATTAAAAAACTATTAATAATTAGAAACTATTAATTAATTGACTCACTAATTTATTTCAGAAACTCTAAGAAAATATCCGCCTGTAGCGGTGCTTACGAGAAGATCAACAGAAAAATATACATTTCCTGGCACCAACGTGATAATACCAAAAAAACAAAGTATTTGGATACCAATTTATGCAATTCAACGAGATCCAAAAAATTACCCAGATCCGGACACTTTTGATCCAGAAAGATTTGAAGATGAGGAAGTAAAATTGAGAAATCCAATGCTTTTCCTGTCTTTCGGGGATGGCCCAAGAAATTGTATTGGTAATAATTATTATTCAATTATTATGTGTAATTAATTACTAGGTCAACTATATACATAACTACTTATGTTTAAAAAGAACATTATATATATTTCTTACAAAAGAAATAATTTTTTTAAATGGTTGTTTAACAATCTAATTTTGTATAAACCTTTCTTTGGTTACAGGTGCAAGATTTGCAGTCTATCAAACGAAAATTGGCCTCATAAAAATTCTAAAAAATTATAGAGTGGAAGTGTGTGATAAAACCCCGATTCCCTATGTCAATAATAAAACTACATTTCTTCTTAGTCCTGAGGGTGGAATACATCTGAAATTCTTAAAAGTAAATTAAGTGAGAATGGATAATCATTAATTACTAAACCTGTGTGAAGTAATATCATACGTGATTATTCAATTATAAGATTTATATATTATATACATATAGACACATAATTATTTATAATATATGCAGAGTTAATTGTAATCAATTATGTAATATTGATTATTCGTTTTTGTAAATGTACTCATTATTTGAAAATACTTGATTATTTTTAAGGTTTCATTAATAAAAATATTTTAAAATAACTTTTGATCATCTCATTTTATTCTTTTAATAAATCTTCATTATAATTCCATTTTATTGTTCGATCTAAATTTTTCCTTTATTTATTGATCCATTTTTTATGTAACAGGTTTGAAAATATAATTACTTAATTAATTTAAACAAAAATAAAACTTGTATTTATGATTTTAAATGAGCTTTAACTGGTAAATTTATGAACATTTCTTTTTAAATTCGATTTAATTATTTAGGCAAAAATAGTTTGCATACGTGTACAGTATAATGAAAAATGATGGATTTTGAATTTCTTTAAAGGGGTGAGATACGTTATGATGTCACGAATTACCGACGGGGTATAAAAAATATTTGGCGGTCCTATTTTTAAACGAACAAAGATATTAAGTTGAAACTTTAGAGAATGATAGAAAATATGAATGGGCACATCTGTTATTTATCATTTTTTCAAAATTTTGAGAAAAAAATTTTTTCAAAATAATTCTTTTTCAAAATTTAAAAAAATGACACATAACAGATTTGCCTATTCATACTTTCTATCATTCTCTTAAGTTTCAACTTGATATCTTTGTTCGTTTAAAAATAGGATCGCCGAATATTTTTTATGTATAACCTGTCGGTAATTCGTGTCATCATAACGCATCACACGCCCTTAAGAGTTCATTGAAATGAATTAATTAAAAAATTGTTCAATTTTCCCATATTTTCATTAAATATGTAGTTAATTTAATGTTTATAAATTTCTTTTGGAAAAGCTACATAAATCTTTGATGGGCGGTTTTCAAATAGATAAAACTTTCATGTCCCTGGAATTTCTTGCCTCTATAATTAAAACGAATTTTATGAGGAAGGTGTTAACACAATGATTATACTATTTATAAAAAAGTAGTTTCTATCAAATTTTAAAAAACCTGTTTTTAGAAATTCAAAATTGATTAGATTTTCATAAATCCTCTGGAAATACTAGAAAGCTATAACATATGCGTGGAAGCTTAATCTACTCTAAAGCCACCAAAAAATTATTTATTTATTATTAAATTTATTATTAAATTTATTTAATTTGAACAAAATTCGTAAGAAGTTTTTAGAATTGATAAACTAATTACCAATTAATAGATAATATTAATTATAGAGAAATAGTAGAGTGAATACCAAGTCTCCACTTGAAAAAAATATACCGTGGTACCTACAATATCTTTGAAAAAACTGATAACAGTTATTTTTTATAATATGGAACTTTGATTTGCTCCAATTTCAGAGACCCAAAGATAGGTCTATTTGAAAATCGCCCATATTATAAAAAGTGTTTATACCTTTCTTTTCCAAATGCACATTACGATTTAAAAAAGATCAATTCATTTTTTTATAAGATTTACAGTAATTATACGATTTACAGTAATTAAGTAAGTTTACATTACAATAATACATTTTCTTTGCCTTAAGCAGCTTGATTTCTAAAATATCTTTCTGACTTTTTTCTCTACTAGATCAAAATGGGACATTATTTCTCAACTGTCCCAACCCCAAAAATCAATAGGGCTCAAACTTGCGTAAAGTGGATGGTAGTTTATGGGGAAAGAAGTTTGTCGTTAGGACACATATTTACCGATAAGGAGGATGTAATAGGACACATATTTACCGATAAGTAGGGTGTAATTTTTGAGTTCTGTACGGGTACCATCCATTTGGATGATTTATACCTCTGTTAATATCAATAAAATCAATTTTTTACTTCTGCAATTTCGATAGGGTTTTTCACGCCCTTTCCGTTGATCGTATACATTTTTTGAGAAAATAAGTATTTGACCTTCAAAAATCAAAATCAAAAATAAATTTGACCTTTTTTCGAATTTAGGCTATTTTTTTCTTTTCATTTAGAAAGAAAGCTTAGGTTGTTGCCTTTAAACATAAACATCTATGGGTTTAAAAATGGAAATATTGTTATTTATTTTTGAAAATAAGCGTTATGTAAGTTTTTCTTGGTTATAATTTCTTTCAATTATTTATGACTCATTTAAAATCAATAAAAAGAAATGTTCTCACTTCAGCTTCGGTAGGGTTTTTAATGCCTTTTCTACTGATTGTAAGCATTTTTTGAAAAAATAAATGAAAAAATAAATGAAAAATAAATAAAAAATAAACCTTCAAAAATGAAGGTTAAAGCATTCGTTGAAGAAATAATAATATAATAATAATAAGAAAATACAAAATTAAAAATTCAGTTCATCTTATTTTAGCATGATGTGCCGAATTTATAGGAAGGAAAAACTAATATCCGTCCAAAAAGTTTAGATACCTCGAGTTTTTGTACAGATTTTAGTGAAAATCTCGGCAGAAAAAAAT
>JBAGKK010010987.1:0-12065 GCA_037177015.1 Euceroptres primus
TTGACCCCATATCAACTTTATAATTTGTTTGATTCAAACAAATTTTGTTTGAATCAAACAAATATTTTTCTGAGTGTATAAATGATTTATAATCACAAATCTCATTTCATTTCCATTAATTCAATATTAAAGGAATATAATATATAATATATTCACATAATTTTTTATTTCTCATAAGTGTTTCACATAATAAATCTGTTTTGAAAACTAATTGCATTTTTTGCGTGTATGAAAATGTATAATTTAATTCGATAGTGGTGTTAGGAGAGAAAAATCGCAACTTTCTGGCATTATTCTAAGAGACTATTGTTATAAATAATAAAAAGTTGTTTAAACACTTATTTTTGTTAACTTTATTGGATTATTGCCTCGGTCTAACTGAAAAGTTGAGAGAATTTTGAATAATTCGGAAAAAACCGCGACTTTCTAACTCTATTCTAAGAGAAAATTGCTATAAACAATAATAAATTGTTTAAACAGTTTATTTAAACATCCAATCATCAATAGAAAGTAATACCTTATGTATTAGAAACAATTTGTATGAAAAAACCGCAAAAAGATCATAATTAACGTTAAAAACTAGCAAAACCCAATTTTTCATTTATGGGGTTTTTCTGGACTCTATAAAACAGACTTATGGGTGTGATATTTAAAAAGTAATTATTTATTTGTATTCTATAGCTAATTGTAAAGAGAAATGTTGAGGTTGAATTCGATTCACCTAAGATTGACGACTCTGAATAAAATTTATAAAAACGTCTTTTTTTCTTATGGGAAATTACGTGTTAAACTTCATGGGGCTTGCGGAACCTCTAAATATCAGTTTAAAAAAACGCATTTATTTTTTTGTGGATTTGAATAACTTTGGGGGCGATATGAAAATTCTAAAAAAAATTTGGACCACCCTATTATACACCCTCTCAGTCTTCTAAAATCCCAATATTCTAGACTCTTTCAGAATATTCACCGAATTCTAGACTCTTTCCAAATCTTCCCAAATTTTTTGAACTCTGCAAAAATTTTTAGAATATTCTAGACATGTTCAGAATTCTCTGGAGCCTTCTAAAATCATCCAATATTGTTTTATCCCACTTTGATACTTTATTGTTACATTTGAATACGAATCGTTCTGTGGAAAAATATCCACAAGAACTCTTTGTTTTTTTCCCTGGAAAGGGATATGAAGCCAAGTTTGGAATATATTCTCCTTGAAAGGGATCGACTAAGTGTGCTTGTCGATCTTTTCGGTAGCAAAATACCGATGATACGTTCTGAGCAAAGTCGTTCTTCAACGTCGGCTTGGACGTGAAATCACTCTCGAATCACAGGAATACAAGAAATTACAAGATGCTTAACTCGTGGTAAGGCTAATGGCAGATATTCGGCAGCCATAAAGAGTGGTCTAAGTGCTGCTCTGAATCACGGACTGACTGTCCAATTGACGGACGAATGGACCAACAAGAGGGTAATACACAAACAAACAGGACATTCCTACACGATTCGATTTCTACCTTCTCCCAGAACCGCGGGGACTAAGGACTTCTAAAAGCCATGGAACAATTTTTATCGCTTAATCTTTCTTTCGTTATTTATGATTCTTCCATAAAAACTTATTTGTAAAGACGCTAGTTTGCTGATACCCTGAATCTTTCTTATTCCTTGATCCTTGCTATTTATTCTGGGCAGGATTTTAGAACTGGCCTGAAAAATCGGGTCTCAGTTCTGAAATAGTGTTGCATTTCTGAGAGAATCTTGTCAGCTTCATATACTAAAGGTTCTACAGATTTAATTTGAAATATATACTTGAAATAATTCATTTAGAAATCAATCTTCACCTGGGAAATTTTAGGTTGATCCAAGTTGTAAGGAAGTTGTTATTCCCTTTGTCAGGTACAATTTTTCGAAGAAGATTGTCTGTCAGAAATTTTATTGGAGGTTCGAGGATCCTGATGAATGTATTTTATATCTTCTCGTGTTTACGTTTATCGTAGTTGATCCCAACGTCGACTATGAAGAGGCGTTTGCAAATGTCACTATGACAAATGATCATTCAGTCCACTGAGGAAGTGTGCAACGTTGTTCATAACCTGTAGTAACACTTGAGTAGAATCTTTAAGTTTCTTGATCACCGGCTTGTATTCTCTCCTGGGGTGGCGTTATCCATTAATTAGTAAGAGTTTTAGGAGAAAGGGGGACCAAACAATTTCTTTTATTAATTTTTAGTTTTAGGCTTCTTTATAAAGAGTAAATAGTAAACTACAAGGTGTTTACTCACCTGGATTTGTCAGGGAAGTTTTTTTTAAAGTCAGGGAATTTTTACGTGCGCGCTTAATTTTTTTTTACTGTGTAATACAAAACTAAATATCGATTTAAATATCAGGGATCACAGTCAGTTCCTTATTCCCCTTTTTTCCCTATTTTTCTCCAGTTCCCCTAAAATTCCTATTTTTGTTTACCCTTTTTTTTATTCAAAGTTCCGATTAATTTTCCAAGAATTGAATAGAAATTAAGTTAACTGAAATTAAATAGAAACTTTTGACATTCAAAAACGCGTGCCACAATATAAAAACTTTAGAAATTCAGAGTCTTTTAGAATCTTCTAGAAATTTCAAAATTTTTCCCAAATTTTCTAAAATATTCTAGACAAAATGTAAATCTTCCGAACTATTTCAATGACTTCCAAAATTTTCCATAATCAAATCACAGAAAAAACGAAGGATTAATTTTACCCAAATATCGGTTAAATTTTCTTCTGTTTTTCCACGACAATACATGCATTTCGAAATACGTGAAATTGTCCGAATAAAAATATATCCCGCTAAAAAATTACCTGCAACAAATTTTATCCTTAAGTTCTTTTTGTGATCTTCTAATCTCTTCCATAAGCGTCTTATAATATCTTCTGGGTTTTCTAGAATCTTTTTTTCTGGGTTCTCCTATAATCTTATAAATCTTGAAGAATCTCCCAAAATTATTTAATATTTCAAAAAATATTCTACACTGTTTCAGAGTCTTCTAGAATCCTCCAGAATATTCTGAACTTCAGAATTTTGCAGAATTTTTATGAGCCCTCTAAAATCTGCAAAAAACTCCCACAATCCTCAAGAATTTTCTAGACTCTTTTCAAAATCTTTCTAAAATTCTCTAAACTTTTTGAACCTCTTCAAAAAAATTCTGCAAGAGGCTAGAAGGTAATAGAAGTTTAGGGTAAAGTTTGAAAGATTTTTGAGGATTCTAAAAGATTCTGGAACTGTCTACAATATTTTGAAAAATCATAATAGGTTTTTGGGGTGATTTTGAAGATTTTAGAAGATTTTAGAACTTTGAAAAGTCTGGATATCTCTGTAAGAGTTTTAAAAAACCCTGAGAAATTTTAGAAGGTTCTAAACAATGCTGGAAGGTTTCAGAAGATTCTGGAAAAATCAGGAAAGGAATTTCTGGAAGATTCTAATACATAAAAGTGCGATTCTTAATAATTGAATAACTCCATAAATTAAGAAAAATTCAACCTGGAAAAATCTGAAGATACTTGGAAAAAACCTGGAAAAATCTGAAGATACCTGGAAAAGTCAGGAATTTTTTTTCAGGATTTAACCCTTAATTACTTAAGACAGCCTACAGTCGGTCATCACTTTTTTCGATTTTCTCGAATTTCCATGTAATAAGCTCAAAATTCTGCAAAATAAATATGTGGATTGGATCAAAGTGAAGTATTCCACATCTCGTAAGGTGGTTATAAGTAATCGTATACTCAATAGAAGCCGAGAAAACTCAAAAAACTGAAAAAAACTTTTATTGCAGAAAACAGTCAAAAATTGACCATATATTATTCCTGAATTTTTTCAGAATTTTTAGACAACGGATTTTAGGCTTGGCCGTTGAAGGGTTAAGCAAACACCCTGAAAATATAATGGATCATCAATCAGATCTTCCGTGTATTTTTAGAACTATATATTTCTAATTAATAAAGCAAAATTAAGAGATAATTGAATAAAAGTGTATTTATATCATCAGTAATTATAACTAGTATTTTGTAGGTGGAAGTAATGTTTCGAATTTAATTAGAGGATAATGTAATGCATGGAATATCAACCTGAAAAGACCACTAATCAGCGATAAATAGTTCAAAATTAACTTTACGCTTGATTGAACAGTATGGGTTAATTAAATTTTTATGTTCCGAAATAGTCTTTTAGAAATTAATTTGAAACTTGGTTGGTAATAATACCGTTATCATATCATTGATAGGAAATTTCCAGAAAATGCTTGCACGCAACTTTTTAAAATCAAAATACTGTTTGTTGACCTAAATCAACATATTCAATTTCATAGTAAATTATAAGGTACCGTAGAATCACCGAACTTCGAACACTGACCCTAACTTCGGACACCTATAATTCTTGGGTTTATACTAATTTTTTAATACAAAACTAACTTTTCACATCATGTCAAGCTTCGGGCTTTTAATTTATGTTACTTTTATGCCGTTCAATTATCTGGAAACAAAGAAAAATGGGTCTTCGAAGTTAGGTGATTCTACAGTATTCAAAAAGTGTTGCCGATTGTTTCGAGATTCATGTGAGATGAAAAAAATCCTTCAATACACAATTTCACGTTGGTTCGTGTCAACTGTCGGTTGAAATTGATTGAATGTGGATTTTTTAAAGAACCGAGGGATTAAAACGCTGCAGATTTAATTCATCCAATCGGCGATCAAAAAATTATACCTTATACTTTGCTCAGAATTGTTTATCAATAATAATTATTTTATAGACTTTTCTAAAATATACATAAGTAACTCAAAATGGATAAAAAATTTTGCTTGAACCCATTTAACCAGGGAGCAAGAGTCTGAAAAGTATGAAAATAAAAGGGTTCCAAGGGAAGAAAAAAAAATTATTCTTTGAATTTCCAATTTTTGTATTCCTTTATTTCTGCTCCTGAAGCTGGAAATTGTTCGTTCCCTTGAGCTGTTACGAGGATCTCCTTGTGGAGAGATCCTTTTGTTTCCTGCAAGCGGCTTCTGTGGAAAAACAAGGATTATACCCACGTCGTCATAATTACCAGTTACTCGGCCACTGCTTTTTCATTCATTCGTGTCGTGGTAACATCCCGAGGAAAGAAAACAACCAGCTCTCCCGCTGTTTGTGGACGTTAACGATCTACGAAGAAAGGAAATTACACTTTCATATAGACTCTTTTTGTTATTTTTCTATTTTCTTCTAGAAAAATTCGTCTTGAGAAGTTCAAAATTAATATTCAACAAAAAGAATAGCTGGGATAATAAGCATTCTTACAAAATTGTGACAGCTTACGGTTACGAAATGAAAATGTTTTCGTAAAAAATACAAGAAAGTTTCTCTTATAGAAATATAAATTCAAATAGCCCAAAAATCATTGGATATGTTAAAGAAACATTTTTTGAGTCATGCAAATTTGAACTAAAAAATTAAATTAGGAAACTTGATTATAAACTTGTTTTTTTTTAAACAGGTTTCATTAAATCAAGTCCTTAAATATTATTAGTCAAAATAAATACCTCAGGAACGATTCGCAATCAAATGCAAGAGAATAATGAGCTGGGAATTAAAGAACAGGGCCCTGTTCCTTCTAAGAAGTGAATCGCATGATTCGATCTTTATGTGGAGAAGCATCTATAGGCGGAATTATGAAATGAAGAAGCCAATTATAGGCCAATTATACACAATGTTGCTTGGAAGATTAATGACATTATCGATTTCACGCGATTATTCTACATAACTGCAGTTTGCAACGATTAAAAAGAAAAAGCATCGAAAACACGATTTAGAAAAAACAAGCGAGACCAAAAAACTGACGACGGAAAATGAACAATTTCAATGAAAGAAAGTATTTCTAAAAGTTTCGTCCCTCTAGATCCCTCGGAACTCACCTCTTTTCCACCCCTAATACTTATAAAATTCCTGGAAACTACCCAAAATTCGAGACCACGAATTTTTCGATGCAAAGTAATTTCAATTGACAAGAGGAAAGTCATGGAAAAATTTTCAGCCCCCTAAACGCCTCAAATCTCATCCCTTTTCGACCCCTAATACTTAAAAAATTCCTGGAAACTACTCAAAATTCGAGACCATGAATTTTTAGTTGCAGACTGGTTTCAATTTAAAACGAAAAAGCCATATAAAATTTTCAACCCTCTAGAACTTTCGGATCTCACCCCTTTTCCACCACTAATATTTAAAAAATTCCTGGAAACTAGCCAAAATTCGGGACGACGAATTTTTCGATGCAGTATAGTTTCAATTTTAAATGCCAAGGCCATATAAAATTTTAATCCCTCTAGAATTTTCGGATCTCACCCTTTTTCAGCCTCTAAGACTTAACAAATTCATGGAATCTACCCAAAATCCCAGACCATGAATTTTTCGATTCAAAGAAGTTTCAATTCATAAAAAGAAAGACAAGAAATTGTCATCCCCTAGAACATTCATATCTCACTCCTTTTCCATCTCTAATACTTAAAAAATTCCTGGAAACTAACAAAAATCCCAGACCACGAATTTTTCGATGTAAATTTTTCAATTGACCAGAAGATAGCCATAAAATATTTTCAGCCCCCTAAAGCCCCTAAATTGAAACTACTCTGCACTGAAAAATTCGTGGTCTCGAACTTTGGCTAGTTTCTAGGAATTTTTTAAGTATTAGAGGTGGAAAAGGGGTGAGATCCGAGGCGTTTAGAGGGCTGAAAATTTTATATGGCTTTCTTCTGGTCAATTGAAACGTTTGCATCGCAAAATTCGTGGTTTGAGATTTTTTTGTTAGTTTTCAGGAATTTTTTAAGTATCAGGGATGGAAAGGAGGTGAGATCCGAGGAGTTTATGGGGCTGAAAATTTTATATGGCTTCCTTGTTGTTAATTGAAACTACTTTGCACCGAAAAATTCGTGTTCTCGAATTTTGGGTAGTTTCCAGGAATTTTTTAAGTATTAGGGGTGAAAAAGGTGTAAGATCCAAGGCGTTTAGGTGGCTGAAAATTTTATATGGCTTCCTTGTTGTTAATTGAAACTACTTTGCATCGAAAAATTCGTGGTCTCGAATGTTAGGTACTTTGCAGGAATTTTTTAAGTATTAGGGATGGAAGGGGGGTGAGATCCGAGGTGTTTATGAGGCTGAAAATTTTATATGGCTTTCTTGTTGATAATTGAAACTACTTTGCACCTAAAAATTCGTGGTTTCAAATTTTGGGCAATTTCCAAGAATTTTTTAAGTATTAGGAGTGGAAAAGGGGTGAGATTTGAAAATTTTAGGGGTATGAAAATTTTATGTCTTTCTTTTCATCAATTGAAATTTTTTTGAATCGAAAGATTCGTGGTTTGGGATTTTGCATAGATTCCATGAATTTTTTGAGTCTTAGTGGCTGAAAAAGGGTGAGATCCGAAAGTTCTAGAGGGTTGAAAATTTTATATGGCCTTTTCGTTTTAAATTGAAACTACTCTGCAACGAAAAATTCATGGTCTCGAATTTTGAGTAGTTTCCAGGAATTTTTTAAGTATTAGGGGTGGAGAAGGGGTGAGATCCAAGGCGTTTGGGTAATTGAAAATTTTATATAGCTTTCTTCTTGTCAATTGAAACTACTTTGCATCGAAAAATTCGTGGTCTCGAATTTTCGGTTGTTTCCACAAATTTTTTAAGCACTAGGGGTGGAAAAAGGGTGAGATCCGAGGCGTTAATGGGGTTAAAAATTTTATTTGGCTTTCTTGTTGATAATTGAAACTACTTTGCACCGAAAAATTCGTGGTCTCGAATTTTAAGTAGCTTCCAGGAATTTTTTAAGTATCAGGGGTGGAAAAGGGATGAGATCCAAGGCGTTTAGGTGGCTGAAAATGTTATATTCTTGTCAATTGAAACTACTTTGCATTGAAAAATTCGTGGTCTGAAATTTTGGGCAGCTTCCAGACATTTTAAGTATTAGGGGTGGAAAAAGGCTGAGATCCGAGGCGTTTATGGGGCTGAAAATTTTATACGGCTTTCTTATTGTTAATTGAAACTTTCTTGCATCCAAAAATTTGTGGTCTTGAATTTTTGATAGGCTCCAGGAATTTTGTAAGCATTAGGGAGTGGAAAGGGGATGAGTTCCAAGGGATCTAGAGGGACGAAATTTTCAGAAATACTTTCTTTCATTGAGACTGTCCATTTTCCGTCCTCAATTTTTTTGTGTCGCTTGTTTTTTCCAAATCGTGTTTTCGATGCTTCGTTTTTTTTAAATTTTTACAGTTACGTATATTCTCTGTACGATTTAAAAATGCTGTTTTTATCAAAAATCGGCTGCACTTTTGCGTTTCTTCCTGTTTACTGAAGCTTGTATCCAGAGATACCCTAAAATACATACTAGAGGCAACGAAAAGATTGTTTGTCTTTAAGAGACAAAGTTGTGCCACACAATGTTAAGTACAGTTTGAGCTTGAACGGTGTACTTATTGTTGATTCGAGTGACATCTAATTGCTGGGATTTGAGGCGCAGAGCGGTTTAATGCGCCTGGGAATTATCAGAGGCTCGTTTTGACATAGTCGAAATCGGTTGAGTCAAAGACCCCTATGTACGTCATTACTTCGGTCTGTATACCATGCGTGAAGAGCACAAGGAACTTGTTAACTCAAGAACTTGTCCTTGTGTCGAGTGTGTACCAAGTGTCCCGACGCATTCTCGAGGTAGCTGCGAATCTAAAGGGCATTCATTAACATCTACATACTGCCATTTATGTAAATATTTATGTAGACTGCCATTTATGTAACGAGCATTCACTTAATAATTAGTTTAGTCTTTATAGTTTGTATAAAAATGGCTATATCGAATTAATTACACTTGCATTCTGTGAAATTTGTTACTTTAGGATTCTCTAGGCTATAGGTGAAGACGACTTGATTTGACTAAGACTAAAGTAACAAATCAGGGGTACAAGTTTAAAAGAAAATTAACTGTTTAACTTATTTAAAATGAGCATTGTGCAAATAAAAATGAAATTTAGGGTAAACGTTATTTTTTAAAAAAAGTCTGCCGATGCACTGAAAAAAGTCTAGTTTTTGTTACAGCTAGTTTTCGGCGACCCTTGTCATTTTTTTAATAATTCGAATGGGAATTCGTAATACAGAGAAACTTATGACGTTCAAAAACTCTTTTATCGATTTCTGAGATTTTCCATAATTTTCCATTTTCAAATTCTTCCATAACTGATAAAAATTTTCCGTTTTTTCCAAAATAATTTAGAATCCTCCAAAATCTAGAAAATACTCCCAGACTCTTTTAGGATCCTCCAAATTCTCAAATCTCACATAATTTTCCAACAAATTTCGAAGCTGTCAGAATTCCCTAGAATTTCCGACTTTTTCATAATCTTCCAAACACTCTCGGAATTCTTAATCTTAAAAAAATTCAAAATATTGTAAACTGTTCCCGAATCATCTCAAATCTTCTAAAAGATTCTGAACTCTTCCATAACCTTATAAAATCTTCTAGAGGTCTCTAAACAATTTTTAGAATATTTGAGATTGTTCCAGAATCTTGTGTAACCCTCTAGATTCTTTTGGATTCTCCCATAATCTTTTAACAGTTTTTTGGGTTCTCCTATCATAAATAATCCTATAAGATCTTAATGAATATCCTAAAAGTCTTGAATATTCTACAAAATATGCTAGAGTGTTCCAGAATCTTCTAGAATCCTCAAGAATATTCTTTATAACATTTTACAGACTTTTTGAAAATCTAGAAAAAAATATATCTAGAAGAGAAGACCCGAAGATTTTAGAAGTTTATGGCAGAATTCAAAAGATTTTAAGGATTCTAAAAGATTCTGAAACAGGGTAGAATATTTTCGAAAGTTATAATAGATTTTGGTGTATATTTGAAAATTCTAGAAGATTTTATAAAATTCTGAAATATTCTAGAAGATTTTAGAAGACTCTGAAACATTCGAAATATCTGTAACTGTAAGACTTCAAAAGATCCTGGAAGATTTTAAAAGGTTCTAGAAAATGCTTGAAGATTTTAGAAGACTTTGGAAACCTCAGGAAGCCTCTGGAAGATTTTAAAAATTTCAAAAAAATCTAGAAGATTCTAAAGAATTTTGAAGGATTTCAGAAGGTTTAACGAATTTAAAAATATCTAGAAAATTTAAAATAGATATTCTAGAAGATTCTAAAAGGTTGTTGAAAGATGTTGAAAATTTAAAAATCCAATTTCATAATTGCTAATTTGGAAATATAAATTCTTGTCCGCAATTTTAGCAGCCGAAAATTTTTATATTTATATAACTGAAATATTTCTTCAATGATAATAAAGTTTAAAGTCTAAGGATGTGACTTGTTAATAAGTTTGAAGTCCGAGGATGGGACTTGTTAATCAAATTTGAGATTTTTTATAAAAATCTTGCATTTATTAACATTTTCTTGATTCTTCAGTATTTTTAAAAGAAAAAATGTTCTCCTTTTTTTTTTAAAATCCTCTTTTTCGAAAAAGAAATACCCTATTTCTCCTAAAATTGAACTATCTATTGAACCGCTGTGATATCTAACGTAATAAAATGCATACATTATTTTTTATCACTTCTTAAACTTATCTTTAGTGTTATTCATTGATGAAAGCGTTTATTCTTTGATTTATTTTAAGAAAATAAAACTATAATCGAAAATCTGTTGATCACTTTTTTGAAAAAAGTATTTTTTTCAACTTTTTTCGATTTCGAACGCCACTAGGGTGTCGCACGAAATCCTGATTTTTCGATTTTCCAAAACCTTAAAACGGAAATTTCTTTCTGATGGAGGGAAATTTATTCTGTACTTTTTAAGATTAAAAAAAATTGTTATTTTTTTTGTTTTTTTGTATGTTATTTTTTATTGTTAAATAAAAAATTTTTATTTTCTACAGTTTTAAATTTTTCATCAAAACTAAATGTATTATTAATTAACTATTATTAATTAAATTAATTATTAATTAATTGTTATTTAACTTATTATTAATTTCTTCACAGAGTTGTGCAAATACTCCCAAATTTTTGTCATAATGAACAAAAATTTTAAACTGAGTACTTAACATTCTTAAAGCATCGCTTTTGCGATAAATTTAAGTTTTGGGTGTCAAAAACGACCCTAAAATTTTTTTAAAATATGAAACTCACAGGGAATATTTGTAACGTAGTCGACAAGAAATTCCTATACCATAATCAACAACTGAACTCAATTAGCTTAGTGAATAAAAAGTTTTGAAATTAAAAATTTCTTAAGCATTAATAAAATTGCCCAAATTTTGAAAATAGTAAGAGTTTTAATTGAGAAAATCATTTTTAGTTATAGAAAATCTTTAATAATAGATAAAAATACCTATGAGAAGTTGCCGAGGGAAGAAAAGTTTTGTTAATATTTAACAAAATACACGATTATTGAAACTGTTCCTAGTGTATATAGTTGTACAAAGTTCTTTCAATTAAAAAGTATTTTTCTCAATTAAAACCGTTAATATTTTAAAGATTTAGGCGATTTTATTAATGTTTAAAAAATTTTTAATTTAAATACTTTTTATTTATTAAGTTAATTGAGTTCAAGTGTTAATTATTAGGGTGGTCCTTATTTATAGAGTAATTTAAAAAAAAATTCTTTTGCTTCCACTGGCGGAATTTGTTTGTATTCCCAGAAAAAAATAGTGCACCAAATTTTAGCCAAGTCGGTTAATATTTATCCACAAAATATGGGCCTTGGAATTTCCCATGGGATTTACATGAGAAAAATCACGTAAAACACAAAAACTGCATAACTTTTTCAATTTTTATTCGAATCATTCTATCTCCGAGAAAAAAAATTTGCATGGGATGCTTAAAATATCTACATAGAAACTCTAAATTTTGGAAATTCACAAAATGGCGGCCATCTAAATGGGACCAAAAATGATATTTCTTAAAGTGATATTAACAAAGGGTGACCAAAAGTTGTGGAAAAATTTAATAATTTATTCTCAAGCGAATACAAACAGAACCGACGGGCGCGACCCTCAATGGGATATTACAAATTTTGGGATATGCTGATGATCTTGATATACTC
>JBAGKK010010998.1:0-12063 GCA_037177015.1 Euceroptres primus
TGACCTCAGATTCGGATTCAGCGTCTCAAAATACATAGAAATACATGTGTCTCGTCAAAAGTACCAGACTTTTTTTTGTGTGGCTGTGTGATTTAAATAATATTTCAAAATTTTTGCTTTCTTTGTAGTTTAACGTTTCTAAAGAAAGTCATCTAAAATGTGGAAACTTTACTTAAATTAGCTTTGATATAAATACTTTCTTTAAAAATACATATGGGGCACTATTTTTCAAATGTACCCAACCCAAAAATGAATGAGTTTAGTCCTATTAGATGGTACTTCAAAAAAAAAAGCTTGATCAGTTTGATCAAAAACTCGCTAAGGTAGAGGGGATGAAATTTTTGTTCTTTGCGCAAAGAACCTCTATTTCGGATATAAATATCTTTTTATGTATGGCATATGAAAAATTTTGACCCCAACTTTTTCGATAGATTTTTTCCCAATCTTTCGAATGAAATAAAATAAAGTTTGAAAAATTCGAAATTTAGCTATCATTTATGAAAATCAATAATATTTTTGATGTAAAGCTTTTGATAACAAATAATATTGTAAAAACAGAAATTAAAAAAAAATTTTGTTTATTTAAGAATTTTTTAAAAATTTTCAAAAATGAAAGTTTTTGAATTTGGTGAATTGCGCATTTTTAACGTGCAATTAACATGTAATGTACATAATATAAGTATAAATGTTACTTGTACATTAAAAATGTGCAATTAACCAAATTAAAAAATTTCATTTTTTAAAATTTAAAAAAAAAAGAAAAAAAATGTCGAACTTAAAAAAATCAAAAATATTTTTAACTTTCCAAAATAATGGCTAAATTTTTAAAATTTCTTTTATTTCATTCGAAAGATTAGGAAAAAATGTATCGAAAACATCTGGGTCAAAATTTTTTATATGCCATACATAAAAAGATATTTATATCCGAAATAGAGGCTCTTTGAGCGAAGTATAAAACTTTCACCCCCTCTACCTCGGCGAGTGTTTGACCAAACCGTTCAATCTTCTTTTTTTTTTGAAGTTCCATCTAATAGGACTAAACTTTTTGTAAATTTGAGCCCGATCGAAGAAATTCATTTTTTGGGCTGGGTACACTTGAGAAATAATGCCTCGTTTATATATTTTAATTTTCTGCACCAATGGAAATGTGGAAAACAATTTTAGTTTGTAAATTTATATTCGGGAACATGCCACTGATCGGAAGTTTTAGTTTTATTTTAATTTTCCATATTTCCAAACGAAGGGAACTAAAAATTTGAAACTTTTCTAAAAACTGCTTCGATGCAAGTCTTTTATTACATTCTCTGCTGAATTAGGAGATTTCTACTAATGAAATAGTGCCGAATCGTTTACTAATTGCTTCAGTAACCATTTCTACTCTTTTTGGTACAAAACTACTAACTTTTAATATAAAACTTATAATTTTTAGTAGAAAATTACCCATTCATTTAGTAAGGCTTACTAATTGATTTAACCTTATTAAGTGAATTAGTAGTTATCTATTAATGAAACACTACCAAATTGTTTACCAATTTCTTCAGTACTCATTTCTACTAATTTTTAGTAGAAACTACTAATTTACTTAGTAAGGCTGAATAAATTAATAAGCTTTACTCAGAAAATTAGTAGTTCTCTACTTAAAATTAGTAGAAATGCTCACAAGAACATTTAACTTACTAAAATGTCTTACAAAGCAACTCATTCGTAGTAGAAAACTAATAATTCACTTAGAAAGGCTTATTAAGGGGGTGTGATACGTTATGATGTCACGAATTATCGACATAAAAATATTCGGCAATCCTATTTTAAAACAAAAAAAGATATCAAGTTGAAACTTAAGAGAATGTTAGGAAATATGAATGGGCACATCTGTTATGTGTCATTTTTTCAAAATTTGGGAAAAAAATTTTTTTGAAAATTATTTTTTTTCAAAATTTTGAAAAACTGACACATAACAGATGTGCCCTATCATATTTTCTATCATTTTCTGGAATTTCAACTTCATATATTTGTCTTCTTAAAAATAGGATTGCCGAATATTTTTTATAATGTCGGTAATTCGTGACATCATAACGTATCACACGCCCTTAATAATTCATTTAGCCATACTAAAAATTAGTAGTTTGCTTGAAATACTTACTTAAGCATTTTACATGTCTTACTAAAGCTAGTAATTCGTAGTAGAAAACTAGTAATTTACTTAGTAAGGCTTACTAATTCATTTAGCCTTACTAAGTCAAAGTTAATTAGTAGTTTTCTACTAAAAATTAGTAAAATTAGTAATTTAATGGGTGAAACTGATTCCCGGCCTTCTGGCAACAACCCACACTGGGACAAAACGTCCTTTTTTCGTTCAAAAAAGTCTACAGCTTACAATTTTTATCCAAATCAACCTTTTGTTGTTTTAAATTAAAGAATAATAAATTTCGACTAGAACAATGCAAATAATTTGTTGAGTAATCCATTACATTGCTATAAACAAATTAAGTGAACGAATTCCCAAAATCGTAATCTACGTTAGAATTTTTTCTTTGCTACAACGGTTTATTAAAATTATAATTGTTGTATTTTAACACATATAATTACATAAATATCATTTTCAAGAATATCTGTAGTAATTAAAGTGATTGAGGAAAATCAAAATCTGGGAAAACCACAAATTTAAATATATTGCCCGAAAAATTGCTTATAAAAATATTTATTGTTAACTACTAAAAATTTTTGAGACTAAAAATCACTCCCGCAGTAATTTAAAACAGTTTTAGCAACAAAATAATGTTATAACCTATATTACGATTTTTGACAAATTTTTCACTGAATTTGTTTATAACAATAAAGTGGATTACTCAACAAATGATTTGCATTCTTTAATCCCCCCGAGTTAATTTAAAACGATTTACAATATAGCTACTACAATATTATTTTGTAGAGTAAAAAATGATTTTCTGAAAAACGTCACTTTTTTCATACTTTGCTTTAAAACATAATGCATAAACAAGAGGGAATTTTAAAAACCATGACACGGTTCTCTTTTAAATTTATTGCTCTTTAATTTAAGGAAAAAAGGTTGAATGGAACAAAAATTATAAGCTGTAGACGAGAGATTAAACATTAGCAATTTTATTGTACACCTGAATTCAAGAAATCAAAGAATTCAAAAGAATTCAAAGAATATAAGATGAATTCAAAAGAACGCTAAAAATACAAGATGAATTCAAAGAAACTCAAAGAATACAAGGCGGATTAAAAAAAAATTAAGAGAATTTAAACGAATACAAATAATTCGAGGGTAATTCAAAAGAATTCAAAGAATTTTAAAAAATTCAAAAAAATTAAATAATTCAAGAGAAATAAGAGAATTCAAACGAATACAAAAAAATCAAGGTTAATTCAAAATAATTCAAAGAATAGAAGGTGAATTTAAAAGAATTCAAGATGAATTCAAAATAAGAATACAGCTGAATTTGAAAAATATATAAAAATACAAAATGAATTCAAAAGAATTCAAAGAAATCAAAAGAATTCAAAAGAATTCAGAGAATTCAAACGAATTTAGATAATTTAAACAAATATAAAGAATTCAAGTTCAATTTAAAAGAATTTAAAGAATACTAGGTGAATTCAAAGAATACAAGAGAAATTCAAAATAATTCAAAATAAGAATACAAGGTGAATTTAAAAAAGTTCAAAAAATACCAAATGAATTCAAACGAATTCAAAAGAATTCAAAGAATACAAGGTGAATTTAAAAGAATTGCAAGAATGCAAGGAAAATTTAAAAGAATCCAAAATCCAAAGAATCCAAATAAGATGAATTCAAAATAATTCAAAGAATACAAGGTGAATTCAAAAAATACAAAGAATACAAGATGAATTTAAAAGAACGAAAATGAACAAGAACAAAAGGAACAAGATGTGTTCAAAATAATTGAAACGAATTTAAAGAATTTAAACGAATGCAAAGAATTCAAAGTTAATTCAAAACAATTAAAAGAATACAAGGTGAATTTAAAATAAAAATACACCGGAATTTTAAAAAAATTTTAAAATACAAAATGAATTCAAAAGATTCAGAGATCAGAGCATTCAGAGAATTCTAACGAATACAAAAAATTCAAAGAATACTAGGTGAATTCAAGAGAATTCAAAGAATACAAGATAAATTCAAAATAATTCAAAATAAGAACACAAGGTGAATTTAAAAGAATTCAAAAAATACAAAGAATACAAGATGAATTCAAAAGAGCGAAAATAATACAAGATGACTTCAAAAGAATTGAAAGGAATTTAGAGAATTTAAACGAATACAAAGAATTCAAAGTTAATTTAAAAGAATTAAAAGAATACAATGTGATTTCAAAAGAATTCAAAAAATTAAAGATTAATTAAACAGAATGCAAAATAAGAATACAAGCTGCACTTAAAAATTAAAAAATACAAACTGAATTAAAAACAATTTAAAAGAATTCAAAAGAATTCAGAGAGTACAAGATGAATTCAAAAGAATTCAAAATAAGAATATAAGGTGAATTTTAAAAAATTCAAAAAATACAAAATGAATTTAAAAGAATTCAAAGAATTCAAAAGCATTTAGGTACAAGGGTACACCTGAATTTAATAGTTGTTAACCCCTCGGTTGTATACTTTTTGAACGAAAAAAGGACGTTTGATCTCAGTGTGCCACCCTTAAAGGCTATTAATCAGAGATCGACCACAAATCATCTTCATTTCACACGTTCTCCTCTTCTTCTCCCTTTTTCAATCGTCACCCTAAAATACAAGACACTCCTGTTCTATTGTAACATACAACAGTATCTGACAATGAAATTGAAGTATCAAAACGACCGATTAGCGCAGATTTAATTGTGCCGTCTGCTGAATCCTCTCCTCTGAACCTGTAAGGGGTGGTGAAGCGTGTACGCGCCGTCATAGGGTTGAGGGGCAGGGGTAGTTTGTAGCAGGAAGAGTAGCAGGGGTTGACTAGCCGGGGGTTGAGTTTGGAGGCAGGGGATGGCAGTAGGGCGTTGCTGCCTACGTACAGATACAGCATTATGAAAACACGAATGTACTTTTAAATCAATACCATCGCATTGTGGAATGGCGTTACTACGTGGCGAGGGATCCGGGGCGGCGGCAGGGGGCACGCTTTGGGTTACCGACAAAACTCCCACTATTATATGGAAAAGAGCCAGAGAGAAAGGGAGGCTGCAAACCGGACCAGAATTGGTTAGATGCCACAACATTAACCAATGCTGAATGTTCGTAAAGATTTTTACTGTTGGAACTGCGTTTCATTACCGAACGCTAAAGCGCTATCGGTACTTTAATGTCGTTACCACTTTTACGAGCAGATCTGCATAAAAATATTGCCTTTATCATGCCGCTTCAAGCAGGATGCATTCTCAATGCAATAGGGATATATAACATTGTCGTTCTTCAAAAGACTTTTAACAACTCTAGATATGAAGGTTTACCCAGCTCTTCTTTGTTACATCGACCTCAATACGATTTGAGATGTTTTGCTTTCAGAAATTTGATTAAACATTGATTGAACATTGATTGAACGTTTTTTTCGTGAGAAAAATTTTTTAAAATATATATTTATAGAGTTTAACAATTTATTTTCAAATTGTATTAGAATTATATTATCATTATCTTATTGGCATTATATTGACATTATATTGACATTAAATTGTCATTCTTCAAAAATTCTGTAACAATTTCATATACATTTCATTATATTGTCATTAGATTGCCATTCTTCAAAAACTCTCTAACAGTTTCATAAGAACCTAGTTATTTTTTATCAAATGCATCTGGATACGATTTGAGATGTTTTTCTTTCAGAAATTTGATTAAATATTGACTGAACAATGATTAAACTTTTTTTCGTGAAAACAATTTTTTAAAATAAATATTTATAGAGTTTAACAATTTATTTTCAAATTGTATTGGAATTATATTGCCTTGTCATTACATTGTCAATTCATTGTCATTGCATTGCCAATTCATTTTCATTACATTGTCATTACATTCACGCAAAAAGGTCTTGTTTCAAGTCAAAAATTGGGCTTAATTCAAGCTGTAACACTTTAAAGACCAGAGAAAGAAGGATAGACTTATGCCCTATACATGGAGACAAAGTACACCGAAAAAAAGCTAGACATAAACTAGATTTTTTTCCTGTGTTGTCTTTACTGTGTCATTACATTTTTATTCTTCAAAAGTTCTTTAACAGATCCGTATAAATGGATCTTTACCTGTTCTTTATTGTCAAATGCATGTCGGTACGATTTGAGAAGTTTTGCTTTCAAAAATCTGTTTAAACATTTATTTTCGGGAGGACAATTTTTTATAATAAATATTTACAGAGGTTAATAATTTATTTATAAATTATATTGTCATTACATTGTGATTCTTCAAAATCTCTAGCAATTTCATATAAATTTCATTATATTGTCATTGGATTGACAATCTTCAAAAACTTGTAACAATTTCATATTAATTTCATTATATTGCCATTAGACTGTCATTTTTCAAAAACTCTGCAACAGTTTCATACAAATGGATCATTACCTAGTTGTTTTTTGTCAAATGCACCTGGATTCGATTTAAGATGTTTTACTTTCAGAAATTTGATTAAACATTGCTTGAACATTGATTAAACTTTTTTTTCGTGAAAACAATTTTTTAAAATAAATATTTATAGAGCTTAACAATTTATTTTTCAACTGTATTGGAATTATATTGTCATTGCCTTGTCATTATATTGTCATTAAATTGTCATTCTTCACAAACTCTTTAATAGTTCCGTATAAATAGATGTTTACATGTTGTTTATTGTCAAATGCATCTCGATACGATTTGAGAAATTTTGCTTTCAAAAATCTGTTTGAACATTTTTTTCGCGAGAACAATTTTTTAAAATAAATATTTATAGAGTTTAATAATTTATTTCTAAATTACATTGTTAGTCCTCAAAAACTCTGCAACAATTTCATATGAATTTCATTATATTGTTATTCTTCAAAAACTCTGTAACAGTTTCATACAAATGGATCTTTATCTAGTTGTTTATAATCAAATGGATCTGGATACGATTTGAGATGTTTTGCTTTCAGAAATTTCATTAAACATTGATTGAACATTGATTAAACTTTTTTTTCGTGAGAACAATTTTTTTAAATAGATATTTATAGAGTTTAACAATTTATTTTTAAATTGTATTAGAATTATTCTGTCATTATCTTGTCATTATATTGTTATTACATTGTCATTCCATTGACAATTCATTGTCATTACATTGTCATTCTTCACAAACTCTTTAACAGTTCCGTATAAATGGATCTTTACCTGTTCTTTATTGTCAAATGCATCTCGATACAATTTGAGAAGTTTTGCTTTCAAAAATCTGTTTAAACATTTTTTTCGCGAGAACAATTTTTAAAAATAAATATTTATAGAGTTTAATAAATTATTTCTAAATTATATTGGCATTACATTATCATTCTTCAAAAACTCTGCAACAATTTCATATAAATTTCATTATATTGTCATTCTTCAAAAACTCTGTAACAGTTTCATACAACTAAAGCTTTACCTAGTTGTTTATTGATAAATGCATCTGGCTACGATTTGAGATGTTTTGCTTTCAAAAATCTGTTTAAAAATTTTTATCTTGAGAATAAATTTTAAAAAGTAATATTTCCTAATCCTAATTTTAATCTGGCTCCTTTTCAAAAACAATTTCCAAGTTTATTATATTTCTAAAAAGAGACTAAATAACTTGTAGAATAAATCTTACATTAAAACAACGCTTAGGGAATAATTTTCCATTTTAAATTTCATTGTGTATTATGAGATTTATTGTACCTTCAAGATAACAAATTTGAAATATGTGACTCCGTTTCAGAAGAAAAGGTTGATTTTGATAAGACGATGTTATTTTCAAGAAACCTTTTGATCATTTGTCCATAGATGTTTGTTATTAATTTCTTTTTTACACTTATCAGATATTTTGTTTTCAAAAATCTGTTTAACCATTTTTTTAGAGTACAATTTTTTACAAAAAATATTTATACGGTATAACAATTTATTTCTAAATTATATTTGCATTATATTGCCACTACGTTTTCATTTATAATTGAATTTTTACAAATTTTTTTATTGTCAGAAGCATCTGGATACAATTTGGGGTGTTTTACTTTTCAAAATCTGATTAAAATTTTTTTAAAACAATTTTTGAAAATAAATATTTTCTAATCCTAATCTTAATTTGGTTCTTTTTCGAAAACCATTTCCAAGTTTATTGTATTTCTAAAAACAGATTAAATAACTTGTACAATAAATCTTACAATTAAATTTAAAACAACATTTAGGGAATAATTTTTTATTAAAAATTTCATTTCATTGTGAGATTTATTGTACCTACAAGATATTTTATTTATTTTTTGTTAGGACCTAATAATTGTTATTAAATATTTATTAAAAAGTGAGTTTAAGTGGAAAAAGTTAAACACTCAAAAAAATGTCTGGTAAAATTAACCAGAATTCTGATTAAATATGCCCTTACTATTTTTTCTGGTTAGATTGATCAGAATTCTGGTTAAACTAACCAGAAATTCTAATTAAAACAATCAGAATTCTAATTACTTTAAACAGAAAAAATAGTAAGGGCATATTTAACCAGAACTCTGGTTAATTTAACCAGACATTTTTTTGAGTGAATAAGTGGAAAAGAGAAAAAATACTTTGGATCATTTTTCCATAGATATTTATTATTATTATTATTATATACTTATCTGATTTTCTGACGATTAAGTAGAAAAGGATGTGTTTGTCAGGACGTGTCAATTATTATTAAAAATTTATTGGACAGGTTTGCATTTAAGTAGAAAAGGTTAATTAAGATCAGATAATATAATTTTTAAAAATACATTTCATCCTTTCTCCACAGATGTTTGATATTATTTTTCTATTATCATTCTTTTTGGATGTGCTGTGGATTAATTAAAAAATATGCTCTTGATAGGACGTGACAAATATTATTAAATATTTATTAAAAAGTTTTGAATTTAAGTGGAAAAGATTAAATACGTGGAAAAGAAACAAATATTTTTGATCATTTTTCCACAGTTGTTTGTTATTATTACTATTATTATTATTATATACTTATCTTATTTGCTGAGTATTAAGTCGAAAAATATGTATTTGGTGGGATGTATAAATTATTATTAAAAATTTATTAAACAGGCTTGCGTTTTAGTAGAAAAGGTTGATTTTGATCAGATTATGTAATTTAAAAAATACTTTTCATCCTTTTTCCATAGACGTTTATTATTATTTTTTTATTATTAGGTTTTTGGTAGGACGTAATCAGTTTTATTAAATACATATTTATTAATCAAGTTTTGGGTTTAAGTGGATTACTTTTGTCAGACGTAATTCTAAAAATGGTTTCCTATTTGTAATAATTTGATTTGACAGATGGGCAAAAGAAATAACTCGATTAAATAGAAGTAATACTTGAAAAAAGTCGACAAATTAGAATCGAAATATTGCCGTTAAAATTTTCCATACTTTCAAATTCTTTTAATTTTGTTTAGTAATCTATCTGCCAATTTATTGACTCCATTGTTTTAGATTAAAACTAAACAGATACTTAATTTATAAATACCATAAAAATCCATGTATGTAAAAAATTAATTACCGTAAAAGTAAAAAGAAACGAGCCATGATTAAAAATTTATCACTGAAAAATATTATTTTCCAATCTCCTCTTCCTCTGGAAATGAATATTGAATTAAACATCAATCATAGAAGAGAAACTACTTTTTTTCCAATTCTGCATCGACAAATGGGTCGTTAAAAATGTAAAGTGAGACACTCTAAATATTGAAAAGCTCTAAATATTCAAGTGGAAAATACCTGTGTGAGTAACGAAAGCTCATTTAATAGTTAGTAGTTGGAGATTAATATAGCGATCACATAATTGAATTGGACTCGATTAAAATTGGCACTTGAGTGACATCGAGGTCACGCGTCAGGTGGCCCTATTCCGGAAGTGGAGGGACACCTAACGATATTACAAAAATGGAGTTTTAATTTCACGTCGAATTCATGAGGATATAAATAGAATATTGAAATTCTAGATATAGATCGTTCCAATTTCCTTAAGAACTCAAACTATTCCGGTATGCACCTCGAATTTTCCCGAACCCCGCTAACAGGAGAGGGAAGTATACATTCAATCAGGGAAACAAAGATCTCTGACTTGCGGAATTGAAACCTTAGCTTGCTATATTCCTTCTACACCTTCTTATTCTATACCGCAGCAGCTCCGACGAAATTCACAAGAAAATAATAGAAAGCTGGTCTTGTCCGATAAAATTCAATTTCAAGTTCTTTTGTACTTCCACCAATATCTGCGTACAGGCAATAGGAGCTACCGGATGAATTTGATCTCGGAAACTTGAGAACGGAAATTAAATTCCTTGAAAATTGTCCGCCATCGCCATTTCAGGTCCTGAACTTTGAAAAAAGAAGCTTAATCAGTTATTCCTCTTTAGAAATAATTTTTCTTTGTCATGGGGGAATAAATATTTATTAAGACAATAAAACATAAGAAAATTATCCTGATATTGTAAAATTTATTCTGCGAAGTTAATGTTTGTTGCAGGTAATTTTTACCTTGGAATTGGGGTAAACTTGATCCTTTTTTTCTGAGATTGCTACATATTTTTTCTGTTTTCATAGTTTAAAGTTAGTACATGAAGGAAACAGATTTCTCGTATCAAAACGGTATTATTCAATTCTGATTCATTTGAATAAAGGGAGATAAATATTTATTAAAATAACTACTCAATTATTTGTATACTTTTCATGGATGCATTTAGAAACAATATTCCTGAAATTATAACGAATCGATGGACCCACATGAGTTTAAAGAGAAATAAAAGTTTCATCATATTCATTCATTCATTCATTCCATCATATTCAAGAAAGCTAGTTTTCTTTGGGGGGGGGGGGGCTTGTCTCTTCTTTCTCTAATAAAGTATTTTTCTGAGGAAATTAAGTTTTTTTTTAAATAATAGGGGAAGGATAAAAAAGTTGTTGGGGTTTCTTGAGCTTATTTTAGTTCAAGCGGAGGAGAAAAATAACGGGCTTTGATCACTCACGTTGTTTTCACACACATGCAATCGACTGCACTCGGCAACCCTAACGGGAATCGAACGAATGTTTGCGGGAAGATAAAGAAGGGGTGTCACGAAAGGGTACTTCTTTGCTCGCGATACTTTGTATTTGAGCACCCTATTTGAGTCTATTTATAGATCATCGATGCTTTGAGGTGCAGAAAAAAATCCTTGCATGCAATGATCCATGAATTTCACCCTCGATCCTGCCTGGTAAAGATTTTTTAAATCACCTCTCTACTGATCTAATTTTCCTCTTGAACCAATAAAAAATTCACTAAGTAAGTTACAATAAAAACTAGGTTACTTATCAATTTTTTGAACAAATTGTTTTTTGTAGGTTTATCAGATAGGTAGGGATAGGATTTTATTATTTTAATTGAATTGATTTACTTCCTTTAAACATAATTTATTTACCTCATTATTATTTCTATATAACATTGAATATTAAATAATTTTTCTCGTTAATATTTAAATTGCTGCGTTTAAAATAATTAATATGCATAATTTCCCTCTCTGTGCAGAAGGCAGGTGAACCTTAATTTCTTCAAGATAAGATTTTGAATCTGCAGAAAGGCAATTTAAAGAGGATTTAAAAAGAATTTATTTTTTGGCACCTGGTAAATATCAATTATCGGGAGACTAATAAACGATATAAGAAATCCTCTCTTTTATTATACTTTCTAAAAATATAATTATTTCGACGATCATTTTACGAGGAGCTAACCACTCTTGAAACCTGGTGTACATGCCTTCATGAAATCTTTGAAATATTTTGAAATCTTTGAAATCTTTTTAAATCTTCTGAAATCTTTGAAATATTTGAAATATATATATATATATATATATATATATATATATATATATATAT
>JBAGKK010011030.1:0-12060 GCA_037177015.1 Euceroptres primus
ATATACACACACAAACACACACACATATATATATATATTTAAATATATAAATGTGTGTGTGGTGTGTGAGCGAGAGAGAGAGAGGAAATGTATTTCATTGCAGATTGGACAAAAGAATGAGGAGCAAATAAGGAATTGGACTGATTTTCAGAAGAAGCATAAAGCAGTTTTAGAAGGCCTTCAAATATTACCATTGGAGTTATCTATAAATTGTTTTATACCTATTGGTAAGCAAGCATTGATGGAAGGGAAAATAAAACACACAAACGAAATTTTAGTTTCTATTGGCGAAGGATACTTTGTAAACTACACTGCAGCACAAGCTATTGAATTAAGTAGTCGCAGAATAAAACGTAAGAATTATTATTTACAGTTGTGTGTTTAGTTTGTTGCATAGTGCATAAGAATTACTTTATTTGTTCATATTTAGGTACCGAAGAAGTACTGAGACATTTAAAAAAAGAAAAAAAGTTATTTGAATCACGGCAGAATATTCCCTTAAGGTATGGAGCATTTGGAGATAATTTGAAGGAAGAGTTAATAGAACATTGGAGTGATCAAGAATTAGAAAACTGGAGAGGTAATAGTATATTGTGTGATAAGTGCGGAAAATAGGTAGTTCTAGATGAGTGCTACTAACTTCACACGAGTCAGATCTGCCTACTTTCAGCACCTGTCCCATTCAATATTTCTTGAAACAAGTACAAGGAATGCACTTGTAGCGTTTACGTAAATAGGGCAAAGTAGATAGTGATGTGCAAAATAACTTCGGGTCGGGTTAGCCATCGGGCCGGGTCGCATTCGGATTCGCAACTCAGCCTGAAAATCCGAAAGCCCGACTCGATACGAAAACCCGAACCAACCCAAAAGTTCCATTTAAAAATTTCCGGAAATTTTCCGAAATTTCCGGTTACTTACCAGAAATTTCCGAAAATTTTCAAACGAAACTTTCGCGTTTTTGGGACGGGTCGGGCTTTCTGGTTTTCGGACCGGGTCGCGTTTTCGGGCCGGCTTGTGAACCTGAAATCCGACCCGGTCCGACTCGAAAAAAGCCCAACCTGACCCGTCAGGTTCGGGTCGGGTTAAAAAAATTTTCTCACCGTTGATTTTTATTTGTAACGAATTTTATGTGCCAGAAGTTACACTCAATTATAATCATAAAAATAAGTAGTTTCTATCAGATTTTAAAATTAAAAGTACATGACGTTTCCAGAATCTTAAAATTGATTAACTCTTCATAAGGGAGCGTTCACTTATGATGTCACGCACCGTGGGGAAGGGGGGAGGGGTTCTTGTCGAAGGTGACAAATCGTGACATATGGGGGGGGGGGCGAGTCATTCTGCGCGTGATGTCACGGGGGGTTTTCTTGTTTTTATTCGCAAACAGAAAAATATTATGTCCATATATCTCCTTAAGCTTTAAATTAAACATTTTGAACTGTTACCATATCCCGCGCATCCGCCAGCAGCGCCTCTATGTAATGTTCGTGGTAAGCAGTGGTGGTAGTCGTGTAATCCTTGATGGATTCTACAAATCTGCGTCGTATTTCTAGATTAATGTGAACTAATGTATTTGATTATTAGTAGCGAACAAGGTAAATTCTACTTCTGTGAATAAGATTCCAAAGAAGCCTGCGCAGGAATTGCCAAGAAAAAAGATTAAGATTTTGGAAAAAAAGATTGTGGATATCACACAAGCACGAGATGCTGGATTAGATACTGACGCCGATGCTAAAGACCCAAAAAAATTGAGAGCCTCATTGATTTTAGAAAAAAAGACCATAAAAATTAAGAAACATCCGTCAGAAGAAACACAGAGAGGCTAAAAAGCTTTTTATTTTAAGTGTTTGCGAGGATCATCCTGAATATTCAAAAAAATTCAAGATTTGGCAGAAATCAGGTAAATCTCGTTTGGAAGAAGATTAAGAAAATTTATGAATAACTATTTCGGATTTGGCTATTTTTGGTGGAGCTGTAGATGATCGAAGGAGGACAGAGCTCATTGGAAGCTGCAAGACTTCAGAAGAACTTACGGATAAATTGAGAAAACTTGGTTGACAAATTAGCCGAAGTGCTTGCTACTTACGCTTGCTTTCGAGGTACTAAAAAAGTGTTGAAGGGAAGCGACATGTCAATACTGTACTAGTGAAACTATGTCGCTCGCTCGCAGATCAACATCGACAACATCCGGATACTGATTTTTGCAGTGCAAGCATTAGAGATTTGGAAACGGTAGCATCGATTCTCGGTCCCGTTCAAGTTTGTTTTTTATCTCAAGATGATAAGGCACGGGTTCCTATTGGAATTACGGCAGCTCATAAGCAAGCTCCAATGCTTATTCATTTCGAGTATAAAGTGACCCTTCCTGATCATGATTGGGTTGTCGCTGAAAAGCACAAGCTAATTCCTTTTGTATATGCAGGAATTTTTATAGAATCATGGGGAAATGGTGTACCTGATGTTGTTACATACTCTGGTCCGACATATATAGCCATTCGCAGCGGTAAACACTCATCTTCAACGGCCGAATCCCATTCTAAAGATTTACACAGACTTTTACAGTTACCAGACTTTGACTCAGTTGTACAAACTCCTGAAGGATCTATAAAGCCTCTCATGGTTTTTACAGTTGATGGGCGGTCCTGATGAAAATCCGCGATACTCCAAAGTTATTGCAAATGGGATTAAACATTTTAAAGATTTTAATTTGGATGCCCTATTGATTGCAACAAACGCACCCGGAAGAAGTGCTTATAACCGCGTGGAGCGGCGAATGGCTCCACTGAGCAAGGAACTTTCGGGTATTGTATTACCTCATAATTACTTTGGATCTCATCTGAACGAAAAAAATGAAACTGTCGATTTAGATCTCGAGGTGCAAAATTTTAAATACGCAGGTGATGTACTATGTACTATGTACTATCAGAGGTTTGGTCTTCTATGGTGATTGACAATCATAACGTAATGGCAGAATATATCGAGCCTGAAACTTCAGACGCAGCTGTGTTGCCTGATATGAACTGGTACCATCGACATGTAAGAGAAGCTCAATATTTGCTCCAGATACTTAAATGTGACAATGCGGGATGCTGCGGGGTAAGAAGAAGTAGTTTGTGGACTATATTACCAAATGGTTTTTTATTACCACCATACCCAATCATTCAGGGTTCGTCATTGAAAATATCTGATTCGAAAGAGGGATTTTTAGGAAAGTTCTCCCCTTTATTGATGCGCCTGGCTCTTGATAAACAACTAAACTTCAATAATCCTGATCAACGATCATACGATATGTACTGTCCGTCATTTAAGACTCAAATTGCTGCAAGGTGCTGCAGAATGTGCGGATTGTATCATACTTTCATGAAATCTGCTGCAAATCATACTAAGGAAGTGCATAAAAAAGCAAATAGTAGTTAGAAAAAAATTAGACCAGAGCGAGTAGCTGCATGTCGAGCTAAGAAACTCTTATGCATAATAAAAAATAGCGTAAGTCTCAATTTTAGAATAGTGCTGTTCTTGAATGTGCTTTCAGTTTGTGATTTAATTCAAATTCAACACGAATTAATTTGATTAATCGCTTTCTTCAAGAATGGCTTGAAGAAAGCGATGTAGAATGTGTTTTTAAAGCCAGAGAGTTAGGAGGAACCTTGCCAATAATAAGTTGCGTCAAAAATTGGAACTGCAACCCTTGGACTACAGAAGATATTTAAAGGATGCGATCTGAAAACTATAAAGTCAAAAATATATAAAAAATAATATATATTACTATGACCACAAGGTACAAGCGTCAACTTTTTGGAATGTTGATTTTTAAATTCATTTTTTATAAATGTTTGATATGTTCCTTGAGAAGAATAAAACAGTTTTAATAATCAGGTTTATATTTTTGATTATGTTCATGTAACGTTTGATTCCCATATTTGAGATGATTCTGAAAAGTTTTATATAATTATTAAAAAAAAATTGCGGAAAAAAGGGGGGCGGGTCGAAAGAACGTGACGTAATATTATAGGTGGGGGTCTCGTCAATTCGTGACAGAGCGTGACAAGGGGTACGGGTGGGTAAAAAAGCTTGAAATACGGCGTGACATCATATGTGAACGCTCCCTAAGTTCTTTGAGAACCCGCAAAAAGGTATGCGTGGAACCTCTGAAGTGTCAACTCCGAATCCTCCCAACAAAAACTTCGATGATGGTTCCGACAATGTTTAGCCTAAAAATTCCTATTTTTCTCTTTCTTCCCTGGTATGAATTGTGAACATGTGACTTCGTCGAAAGTAAGAATGAGATTAAGCATTCATAAATTTGCTAGAACGTTTATATTTCACTTCCAAGTTATGAAAAAATGTGCGTGCACCACCTAAGTACTTAGCGAACAAATTCTTTAAATTTGAACAGCGATGCACTGACTGAAGACGAAGTCGTAGAAAGTTTTCTTTTCTAGATGTAGAATCAGTAATGACCTAATGACCTCCACAACTTTCCCATGCCGGGGGAAACTAAATTACGAAAAATTGTATTTTCACTCTAAGCTAATGCTCACCTACATTGATAAGGGAATATAATACATTGTTTATTTGTTTTAAACAACTTATTGTGCAAAAATGCTTTCTTGAGAATTAACAAGACTTGGATATTTTATTCCATAGAATTTTAATCGCAATATGTGTGAAAACAATTTTTAATTAAGTTGTATTGAATATTAGGTCAAGCTACAGGGCGTTGAAAAGTGGCTTACCTGGAAAAAAATCCAGGAGAGATGGAAATTTGTATTTTAGTACATTTTGATATTCTGAATAACAAACTAAATTTCAGACCTCACCACACACAAGTTCGCTCCGCCATAGTAGAAAAATAGCGTTGAAATTAGATTTTTGAAAATATCTCCTTTCCTATACATCCTGGACAAAAATAATCAGTACAGAAATTGTAGTGGATCAAATTCTCTACAAGTTTCGTTTAAAATACTTTTTTCTAAAATAAATAGTATTAGAGTTAAGTGCCATGTCAAGTGGAGCATACTTTTCAAAATTGCATAAATGCTGCATTAACACCCGAAATTTTACTCGTTGTCCATTATTTGTCAATTAATCATCATTTATACTCGTATCCTAAAACGCAGTTTCCTGACTCAAATCGAAAACCTTGATCAAGAACCGAACGTGATCATTTTAAGGTGTTCCGAGAAACTGCCCACCGCCCTGAAGAGGAACTTAACTTATGACTGCAACGCTTTTTCCCTTTTCCTCCGTCTAGTTCAGCTTTCCTGGAGAGTGGCGGGAGTCAAAGTGAACCTGAAAATCTTATGCATGCATAGGTAGGAGAGAGAGAGGGTTCGATCTACATGCACATTCAAATACGCGTCACTTTTTATGAGAAACAATATAAAACATTTATTCAGGACTAAGGGATGACTCGATATAATTTAACGATACTAAATATCTGCCCCGAAGCCGCTCAAAAATATTTATACAATCCGCTCAAGGAACGTAATTCTAACTTAAGAATATGACTAAATTAATGATCTTTAGTTTAAAGAAAGAGGCTAGCGGATAAGCCTCTCAACATCTGAAACCACTCTGCTATTTAATAGCTTTAAACCGTTCAACTTTAACAATAGTATAAAACCGCTCTATTGACTTTAGAAAGATACGATTTACATAAAGAATAAGCGGAGAGGCCGCTTGAATATAGCTATCGAATAAGACTCGATATTACAATGCAAAACCGTTCGTAGAGCGACAAAAACTAACCTAAGGTAAATTAAGCTGTAAAACAAGTTACTCTAAAAGAAGTATACAAAATAGAAATATACTGGAGATCTTCATGAATTCCCTCTTAAAACATTAATTCGGGTAACAATAATCGTCTGCTCGCTGCGGGAAAGACATGTGCAGCTGGTCGACAGAAAAATGGCGTCCTCTGACGCTTCGACCAAGCCACGCCGAAAAACTAATTTTACGTTACCAGAATTTACCATGATGAGTCGCTTACTAAATGAAAGATGCCACTCAGCAGTCAGGTCGACCCTTCAAGAAAACCCTTGTCAGCGAAACAGTAGCTTCCGCACTGCTGAAGTCACGACGGAAGTCATGTCGCCTGAAATAAGGCAACTCGTATATCTATGATGAATGATGTAAATACGCGGAATCTTCATATAAATTCGTCCAGTGTGTTCGGTTTTTTCCACGAAGGAATAGTAAGGAGTCGTATCTTCGTGAGGCGGGTTGGGTCTCAAAGATTTCAAGAGGTCGCTAAGGTTTGCAACTAGCATGACTTAGAATTCAAAGCGCACATGTTGTTCTGTGTCGTAGCTTTTCCAGTAAGATTTTTTTCTCATCCCCACCATGATGGAGGGCGATGCACAGTGATCTAGAATCCAAAAAAGCTGGACGAAAATAAAAAAATAATCTGATTTGTACCATGGGCTGGTCCATGGGGGGACTTAGCTGCGTCGTACGTTCAGAGAACGCGAGGGTAGGTGTGAGTTTTTTTTTGGTGTGGCCCTAAAAAGGGCTGATTGGTTTCAGTAGGTTGGCGAAACACTCTCCTGTGTTTTCATCGAGATGTTACCGTCGACGGAGCTGAGCAATTTTTATCGTTCGTTGGAGTCCTTTTCGAGTGGCATGGAAAGGACCTCTATCTCCACTATCTTGGGAGCTACTCGATCACCCCCAAGTAGCTTTGATATAGGTCTTGCTGCCACTCGTATTCCTCCTCTGGTGCAGGGATGCTGGGTGGACAACTCGATGCTGCGGACGTGGGCCCGGGGTGATGAAGTTAGGCGTGTCCGGCTAGCGAGTCCAGTGACTTTGGTAGTGCCCACTCTCCTGGGTACTGCTGGTGGTGCTCTAGTTTCATGGCGAATAGATGCCTGCGAAACCTGTAAGGGGTTAAACAACCTCCGCGGGGGGGGGGTACCTATAGGTTGGCTCGTTGATGCCTCTTGTAAGTACCTTCCTTTCAAACTTTCCGGACAGTCAAGTGAACGATTCGGTTTTGTACCGTGCTAAGGGGTTTTTATTTCCAACAAGAATCCTCGATACTCAATGAAGAGTCTTGGGTAACAAATACTTCCGTGGCAAAGCGTGTTGTAGCCAAGTCGTTTGGCGGGGGGAGTAAGCGTCTCCACCCGTGGAGGAGAGCTTAGTGGATGACTGTGCTCATTGGGAGCACGAGTCGAATTCCTTCTGGCGCGGGCGTGCCGCTACACACCTTATGAAGATAAAAAACGTTCAGGCATAATTTAACCGTATCAAAATATAATAAAAGACGCTTAAAAATTATCTTTGAAGTAACCAAACCAAAAATATGACAGTATCCTTGTGTGACGTCACTGGAGACATGTAAATCAGCAATTTCACATTGAACACATTTTATTTTTTTAATTTAACCGTTACGGTCGACATTAACAATTTATATTTCAAGGAGTATCGTGAATGTTACGGTCGTTTTTAAATTTTGTACGCACACAATTTTGTTTAAATTATGATTCTTTTCATAAGAAAATGCGCAGAATGATTCAGATTGGCCCCTATTCTCTATTATTACTTAAATTTTGGGTTTCAATAAGTTTTTATCGCGTGGGAGCTGGCTTATTTACAAAAAGTCTGCAAATATAACCGTCACGGTCGAAATATCAAAATTCGAGGGACATACTTTAAGGCCTATAATTTGGTTCGTATTCAACTAAACGTAGATTCTCATGAATAAACATAATTCTGCTTTAACTAGCTTGAAATAGATATTTTGTTTCATAGTCATATCTTATTGCGTCATAGAGTTTCAGCAGAAAAAGCATATGAAAATGTGAATCGAGACAAGCTGACTTCATTAAAAATCGAACGTTCAAACTTCAATTACTACTAATCTAGAGAATCTATTTAAAACCACTTGTGCAGTACTTTGTACTATAATGCATACCTTGAAAGCAAAATTAATTTGATATTTATTAAAATTACCTAGATATCTTTGAAGGACACAATAGTGAAAGGTTCCTGAGATATCCCCTATAACTAATCCACTAAAAAAGTTTTAAAAATTCCAAAATTTAATATTTTAAAAATCTTGAAAATTTTAAAACAGCATTAAATGTGATTTAATTCTGCTCATTTTCGGTTGCTGCTCACAGGCAGCCAGAAATAGAATTCATAGGGATTGAAAATTTTCAATTCTGAGCTTCTTACCGGGGTATGAGACCACTTCTCTCTCATCTCAGCCGAAAAAAATTATTGTCTTTTGCATTTAATCACTTGGGAAGGAAACGTGACTGTAACAATTTTTAATAAGCGTTAAAAAGATTTAGAAATTTACCGCCGAAAGAGCCATATGTGAATAACTTTGAAACATTTTTAGTTAAAATATAATTTAAGAAAACTAGAAGGAAAGAACGTATTAGGTAACTAGGTGACAATTTTTTTTACCTTTTTTCAATTCTTGGAAAAATGTAGAAAAGCTTTAGGAGAAGTTTGTGTCAGTTATGAAACTAATCTGACTCTATTTTGGGAATCAGCAGCTTGAATCCCGTAAAAAAAACATGTTTTTCCATGATATACTCCAACGTACGGTTTTTTGAGGTTATGTCGAAAACCAATCGCGAAAGCTGCTATTTTGACCTTAGATTTGGATTCTGCGTCTCAAAATACATAGAAATACATGTGTCTCGTCAAAAGTACCAGACTTTTTTTTGTGTGGCTGTGTAATTTTCAATAACTTTTCGACGAGGTTTGTTATTCTTATAAGTTAAAATTTGCGTATTGTCAAAATCGAATTGGTGACCAGTATCCAAAATATGTTCTGTAAGAGCTGTATGATTTTTGTTATAAGCATTGGTAATTTATGTTTCCTGTTTCTAGTTTTTAATTTTCTTCCAATTTCGCCCACATAGATCGCCGGGAAATTTAGGCAATTACATTTATATACCATACCCATTCGTTTAAATTCTGGACGAGGATACTTTAAGTTCGAGAAAAATTTTCCGGGATTCCTAACTGGTTTAAAAATTGTTTTTATTTTATGATGACGTAAAACATGTTTAACCCGTAGCCGTCTCGCCTTTTCCGGCGTATTTTTAAACTTTAATATAGTGAAATACAATTGTCAGAATCTTAGGAATACGTATACCTATTAAGTGCACCCGCATTTTCGTCTAATTTCCAAGGCCTTCCCTCTTCCCAAACTTTATTCCCCTTTACAGGAGCCTAGGTTGAACAGATGCTACTGGGTCCCTGTGGACCCACGCAGACGGCTACGGGTTAATCTTTTCTGATAAACCTTTGATGTACGGACACTATAATTTTTGTAGATGAATAAAAAAATGCTAAATCAAAGATTACTTTTATTTCATCCCAGGGTACGTGATTAATTTGGGAGGTTTTTGCGACACTAATTGATCGTAGATTTAATTTTTTAGCTAACGCGTGCAGAGAATAAATTGATAGTTTTATAATATTTGAAGTGTCGGACAAATTTTCTTTAAATTTTGCTTCTATTTGAAGTGCAAAATGATAATAGTTTCCCATTCTTACTTCTTTTGCCAATCCATTTTGCAGGTTGCTTAATTTTGGTAAAATTTCACGTTTTCCGAGGGCTCTTAATCCATTATCGCGAGGTATAATTATCTTTTCGCATGGTTAATTGATCGCGACATTTAACAACATTTTTTCTTATTAATTTTTGTTCGATGGGTTGAGGGGTTTTTGGGCGGGCTTCTGGGAAAGATTTGTTTACCTCTGTTTCTAAAATGTCTTGATTATTTGAATTATCTTTCAAGTCCGATTCAAATCCTGGATTCATTTCAAAATTATGTTTTTCTAGGGCATCTTAAAAATTTTCTTCTTCGAAGTTTTCTTCGCAAAAAGGGTACTTAGGATCTTCTTCGTCCACAGTTTCTACATCTATATTTTCATCGAAGGGAAATTCAGAGTTTTCTTTATCCGTAGTTTCGACATCGATAATTTTATCTTCTGAGGTAGAAAAATAATGTTCACTTTCTTCATCTTGAGGTTGTACAGGTTTTTTAAGCTTCTTGACACTTTTCTTTTTCCTATTTCTTGTTTGAATTTGTTTTAGTAAATCAAAATAATCTGGATCATCATTAAAATTGTCTTCAGAATCAGAGTCTGTAGGCTTGTAGTTAAGGTATGCGTCGGAAACAGAGTCGGAATCATCTTTGGGTTCCATTTGTTTTTGTTTGTTCATAGAGGGTATATTTTTTAAATTTGTATGTATAGTTTTCCTTGGTCTACCCCGCGGTCTCTGTACGGGAGGCTCAAATTAAGTAGCTTGTTCCTTTAATTCTTCTTGTACCTTACCTTGACTTAAATTTTCTTCTTGTTTTTTCTTTTGTCCTCTAGTAGTCATGGTCCCCCATGGCGTGTACTCGTATTTCTTTGCTAATGCAGGGCTTAAGAGAAGAGTTGTCATAAATAATAACTTTGATGCTAAAAGTTTAAATGCTTTTGGGTATTTCAATATATCTTTGCTTGACTTCATTAAATGAATCATCGCTTAAGAGATCAATAAAAATGTCCGGAAGTTCAGAATTAACGTCGATTAGTGGGCTTTCTGATTTTTTTCTTGAAAATTTTTCCTTGGTTGGCGATTCTTCTTGATTACTTCCTAAAAAATTTTTTCCTGAACCTGTACTTATTTTTTCTTGTGAAGTCATGAAAGTATCTCCATTACTTATTTGTATGGGTTGTCAAAAGAATTGTCAGTTTTTAGGAAATTATTCAAAATTTTGCTAGATAATTCGTCATCACACAGGTTTTTAGAGTTGTTTGTTTTAATGATTGTTTGATTAAAATCTGGTTCTTCAAAATCTTCTAAATTAACTGTTGGAATTGAAATTGTTACTAGTATTTCATTAGTATTGGCAATTTTTAAATATGCCTTTCCTTCGCAGTTTCTTACGACCGCGTCTCCTCCTCCGACATTTAATCGTGGGACATATCTTTCACGTTTCTCTGGATTTCCAATTAGTACATAAATGCTTGTTACTGTTCGAGCAGAAATAGTTAAAGTTTGGGTAGATGCAAAATGATAAAAATTACTTTTTATTGCTAAACATTTTGATGTGTAATTTATGTTGACCTGGTTGTCTCGGAAAAATTCTGTTCCTAATACTCCATCTTCTTCGACTGGAACTTCGTTAGGAATAATATTAAATATTGCTGGGAATCCCAGAATGTTTATTTGTACTTGGCTTAATATGTAGAGCGGCAAATCATTTATTCTTGTAAGTCTCAACACGGTTTCTTCATTTACTAGAACGTTAGAGTCTCATCAATCATCATACGTGCTGGGCTTATTAACCCCTCAGTTCATTTTGTGGTCTGATTTTACAATCTTTTTAAATGTGGCCCGATTTTTTACAATAACGGCAAATGATTTCTGAATTGGAATGATTTTCTTGATTGTTTCTATTGTTATGTTGATTTCTGTTTTCGTATCGTACATTTTGTCTTGAGTTTCCATATTGACCTGAATAACCTTGTCTGTTATTACTGTAATTGTTATTTTGATTATAGTTGTTGTCCCGAATATTATTGTTATTGTCGTAGTCATTTCTGTTCTTTGGAAAGTTATTATTGTTGTTGTTATAGTTATTGTGTCTGTTTCTGGAAAAGTTGTTATTATTGTTGTAATTATTGTTTCTGTTTCTTGTAAAAGTGTTTGTAGGATAATTATTATTTCTGTTTTTCACAAAGTTATTGTTATAATTATTTCCTGTTCTTCGAAAATTATTATTACCTTGTTGTTGATTTTGTCTGGAAAAATTTGGTTGTAGTTCATTAGATATTGCTTCTTGTGCTTTAATTAAATGATAACAATTTTCAGTAATGTGACCTGGTTTTTTGCAGATTCGACATGGTACTTTATTTTCCAGAGCTACATTGAATCTACTCGACTTATTATTTCCATTATGAGTTTCTTTATCGTCTTTAGAAAAATCTACAGGTTTATTTTTGCGTAAGGCGGAAGAAGCTTCTAATTTCCTTTCAACATCAATTGTGTCGTTGACAATCTCTCTAAAGGTTGCTTTTTCTTTTACACGAATT
>JBAGKK010011052.1:0-12059 GCA_037177015.1 Euceroptres primus
ATATGCGTGTGTGTGTATTAAAATTATAAAAATTAATAAATGATTTGTACAAGAATAAAAAGAAATTACATTTTTCACAAACTATTTTGTATGATGAACAGATATTACACAAAATGATCCGCACAAAATGCAAACTTTCTAAAATCCACTTTTCGGCTCATTAGAGAAAAATATATGGATTGCAAGAAATGTAATTTCTTGTTATCGTAGTACAAATATAAACGCTTAAGACTTAAGTTTAAAGTTGATTAAGTTTTAATTTGATACTGTTCTGGAAAAAATAACTTTTCTGATAAGAGTGGTTCTTAGTCGCCCACAAATATGAAATGATAATAAAATGTAAGTTTTTACTAATTGTTGTTTACAGGAATCACTCATAATCAGTTAATGAAGATAAAAATCATAGAGTTTTAAAGTTGCGGATTTTAAAAGTCGATTGCACGTCTCTGCAAATTTTCTTTTACTCTGATCTTTTTTTCATTTGAAACTATAATTCGAGAATAATAATTTCACAGGTTAAAAATGTAAATCAGTTTATAACTTATGTTTTTTCAAAAAAATGTATTGAAAAAGTTTTTAAAAAATTCTAAATCCCATTTCTCTCAAATTTTTATCAATTTTCAAACGATATTTTTTATGAGCTTATTTTTTTATATCAAAAGATAGTGCAAATGGATTTACAGCCAAATTCCATTCAAACTATAATGGATTATTGGGGGTTCTTTCTCCAGCACCAAACTATAATTGGATTATTTATGTCAATTGGATTATATAGGCAAGTCGATTATTGAGATTTTTTTTCGAAAGTATGAAAATTATTGACTGTTTTAAACTTCTTTTTTTTCGAGATCAATAGAGTTCTTTGAGGAATATCACAATATAACAATGAATTGCAAAAGATTTAAAAAATTACAAGTGTTTACAAAATTATAACAAAACAGTCGTATTTCGATAATTTCGATATCTCGATATAAATTTAAATTTGAAAAAACGCGGGAAGAGTTGAGAATGCTCGAAACCCTCAAAACTGTCACGACATGCGCCATGATCCATGCGCATGCGCTGAAGTCAGCTGATTATTTGGTATCGGCTTGTCAATATGGTGAGATTTTCAGTTTTTAAAACACATTTTAAATCCAAAAGCATCATTTATATTCGTGAAAGTTATATTTTGTCTAATTATTAATTAGATAAAGTTAAATTTAATTTCCCTATATTAATATATATTTCCTTTTTCAGGGTATTGACATTAATCACAAACATGACCGCAAGGTTCATCGAACGGAGCCGAAGTCACAAGATATTTATTTACGACTTCTTGTCAAGGTAATTAATTTTTATTACATTTCCATCATTTACTCAATGTTTCTGTTGACTTTGCTGTCAACTCTTTCTTTCATTTCTTAAACAATCGCGATTTTTAATATGTTTCTATTGGAAAACATAACCTCTCTTTGCGGTTAGGTTTTCGTTTATGTCAAGTTGCAAACATCAGTTTTGTTTATTATGTTCTAGTTCCCTTTGCTTAAATGTAATTCAAATATAACCCAGAGTATTTAAAATATTTTCTTTGTTAAGATTTGAAGTTTAAATGTTTGTAACTTATATTGGACAAAAGTTTTAATGTTTAGTTTAATGTTTTAACTTTAGAATTTGTTATTACAATATATTTCAATCCTTTTATAAGTCAATCAGACCTTTTTTACTCTTTTTCTTTATATTTATCTTTATCAACATTGCGAACTGCACTCTGTGTCAATCTGATATAAGAGATTGGTCCAATTTGAACGTTCGCCAAAAAAAACTTCAGCTTTCCTATTCCGGCTTGCATTACACTATAAAAGTCGTTTATACTAGCTGAAACAAATAGACAAAACCTTTAAGAATATTTTTCTTAAATTTATTTTAAAAAAAGAACCTTTGAATAAAAGAATGAACATCTTCAATTATTTCTAATCATTGAATTTGACTAATTGTCTAGCTTTACCGCTTCTTGGCAAGAAGAACAAACTCTAAATTCAACAAGATTATAATGAAGCGTCTTTTCATGAGTAAAATTAATCGACCACCGATATCGCTGGCCCGAATCGTTCGGTTTATGAAGAAGCCAGGCAGGGAAGCCTGCATCGCTGTTGTAGTAGGCACTGTGACCGACGACTCAAGGATATTTGAAGTTCCTAAGTTGACGGTATTACATTTATTCTTATTTTACGCGTTTAGGAAAACTAATACATTTATAAAATATCTTTCATTCTTAAATTATGTTTTTTCTTTTGAAGGTGTGCGCTCTTCGTGTAACAGAAAAGGCAAGAGGCAGGATCCTTAAAGCTGGAGGGGAAATCATTTCATTTGATCAATTGGCTTTGCGTTCCCCAACTGGGTGTAAAACAGTGTTGATGCAGGGTCGTAGGAAAGCTCGTGAAGCAGTAAAGCACTTTGGATTAGCACCTGGTGTTCCACATTCACACACCAAACCACTTGTTAGATCCAAGGGACGTAAGTTTGAAAAGGCCCGAGGTCGAAGGCGTAGTTGCGGTTACAAGAAGTAATCTGAGTTCCACCGCCGAAGTTATTACACTACTCTCTTTATACGTATATCTTTTTAAGTTCTCACTGTATAGAAGTTCGCGGTAAATAAATATTGATACTTATATCGTATATATATTGCATTTATGAACTTATTACGAATCAAAAATTTTAATTACTTTACATCAGAATTCAACAACAGATCAAAAAATATAATAACTTCCAAGCAGGAAATCGTTTACTTGCTCTCAAGGTCTAAATTGAAACAACCTCTGAGACCCGCATGATGAGTTTAGGATAACGTTTGCGCGAATCATTTTAAACAAAGATAAAGAGAAAAAGGTTTTTTTTTTTAGTAAAACTAATCTTCCGATTATATAGATGGGAGGAAAAATGTATGTGTGTGTGTGTATATACACAATGGAAAAAAATATAAATGGAAAATGTATATTCATATATATAATGGAACAAAATATAAATTTCTTGATTTAACTATTTTTTACTTTAGTAATTACATCGTTTGATTTTTTTTTCAAAATTATAAGAAATCTCTCAAGAAGTAAAATTCTTTTAATAAATTTTCCTTTATTTTGAACATGGACATTGAGACGAACAGGTTTACTCAATTAAAATTTAATCAAAGTGTGATTTATCAAAATTTTATGTTCTTTTGGATATTGTGGACAAAGTTTCCGGATGCCTGGAATAACTTCCTCTCGAGAGCAGTCATGCGTTGCCGAACCACATGCGATATACCATTTTCACCTATCGTACAGGGCAATGAGAGAAATACCTCGTGGCAAATATCGTAGTGCCCCTAGAAAGTTATTTGCAAAAAATGAGTTAAACATTTTAAGCTTTTACTTCACTTAATACTTCTTGAAACAACAATGTTAACATCAATATCCCCCGTCAAATGAGGCAACTTCGGACATTTGGGATAATTTCGGACAGTCCTAGATTCATCGCTTAAATTACTGAAAGTGGTTTTAATTAGGATATGGAACCAGTTAAGGCTTAAATTGATTCCATATTCTAGTTGAAACCGTTTTGAGTGATTTAAAGTAATTTAGGGCTGCCCGAATTTACCCCACATGTGCGAAGTTGCCTCGTTTGACGGTAATATTTATTTACCTGTATAAGAGTGGAAACGGGTTTTACCGCTTGCGAATTACGCAGAATGGCCTTAGTAATGTCAGCAACTGCGAGACCGATAGCAATATTTGAATATCCCTTTAAACATGTTACGGTGGCTCCACTTGTTTTTGACAATAAAACACGTTTAATACAAAACTTCCTTTACGATTAAACAATCTATAATAAAGGAACTTACGCTTTTTTGACATCTTTAAAGACGTCATTCCAATTTTCTTCATCACTGTCTAATCCGATATTTGGCAAGATATCCCGAAATTGTATTCCCGCAATGTTTACGCCAGACCATAAGGGAACTGAGAAAAAGTATTTTGAATATATGGATTAATTAAATCATTATCTGAATTATTATCAAATATTGTACCTTGAGTATCACCATGTTCACCAACGATATATGCTTGAACAGATTTGGGAGAAACACCTATTCTATCAGCAATCAAATAGCGAAATCGAGCGCTATCCAAAAGGGTTCCGGTTCCTATTATCTTGTGAACTGGCAGGCCGCTAATCTTCCATGTCACCCAAGACATAATATCCACTGATAAGACAAGAATTTAAAATATTTTAACTCTTCTAAATTTGGAGACTTCTATGTTTTAAAATTTTCCAGTTTTAATTCAACTTTATGTTTTAATTCAACTTTATGTATAACAATTTTAAATTGTTATACATTAGATACATCAGATATACATTAGAGAAGTCGTCCTCTTATCTCAAAATGATCATTTTCAGAAGATCGTGTAAACAATTGAGAATACCCGAGGTTCGATTTTGTGTTAATACACGATGCTTCTATATTTAAATTTGTTGATAGGAACTTAGGCATTGATAGATATGTTTATTCAACTGATTCTAACGGTTTTTTTCTATTGATACATTATCTTTCTCAATTAGCAATACTTTTATTAGCAATTTTTTTTATTAGCAATTAGCAATACAATCAATCGTTATTTTTTCCGTCAACACTTAGTGCGTCATTGATGTTTTTTTATTTTAAAAAATACAATTTATTGTTAGTTATCAAGATAAACAATTTTGATTTAAATGAATTGAGTATTGACTTAAGAACCTTCCAAGAACTTTCTAGCCTTGACTATTTGACTATTGATATTAACCATTTCTTAAAAAATATTTGTTGTCAAGTTACAAAGATGATTTTATGTTTATTGAGGACAATTTTCAAAATTAATTTGTATATTAATATATACCAAGTATATTTAACCTGGGTTAGAGACCAGAATGAAGACAGCATCTGGACTATAGTCAACTAGGGGAGGAATTATGTTCTTGAAGATATCTGTATTTTTCTGAACTACATCTATTCGAGAATCGCCCTTTTTTCTACGCGTTCCGGCCGCAATGATGACCACTTTTGAATTACTCGAGACGCAAAAATCTGAGCAAAGAAACTTAGATTTTTAGAACTGTCGATAAAGTGTAATTTTATTGATTCATCGAAGGGAAGTTTACCGGTGTCGTAATCGATACGCGGATCATCTAGAAATATTGATCCGTGACAGAAATCCATCCCCTCGCCTTCTAATTTCTTCGGAAAGGCATCAACAATTGCTACGTGACTAGCTATTCTCTGAAAATTGTTGAAATAAAATATTATTTACCAAATAATATTTGTCATAAATACCACATAACATAAATTAAATTTTAAGGCGAGAAGCCAAATTTTAAAAAATTGATACCTGAAAAAGAATGGCACTAGCACATGAAATTCCTACCATTCCACAACCAATTACTGTAACTTTGTTCCTTGCATCTCTCACAGGTTCTGAGACTTTGCATAAAAGCTCTTCTTTCATACATGCTTGTGGACTATCGAAAATTAAAACTTAACTTAGAATCCTTTAACTTCATCTTAACTATATTTATGTTTAGTTTCGATATATTATAAATAGAAAATAATTGTTTCAATAATAAATAAGGAAACGTGGTGAGATTTAAAATTAATCTTCGAAAAGTAACAAATTAGCTTACGCATAATTGATTTTTTGCACATCCAGTTTTGTATCGCCTTGTCCACCGCATGGTTCCGAAGTAGAATTTCGCCTTTTACCGCCAAAGACATCAGTTAATATTGTTGGTGGGTGCAAACGTTTGGAGAGACAACATGTTGTTCTGAAATATTTTATGGATGGAGTTTGGATCCATCGTCCAGTGATCGGTAAGCAGGGAGCCCGAAAGGCAGACGAAAATAACATGCTGTAGAAAACCTTCACTTGATAATTTTGTAGTGCATACGTACCTTCTTGCACGAGCACATTGCTCAAGAAAAACACTTCTTTCAGCGAGTGTCAAAAAATAAATTTGACCCTGCAAAAAGAAAAGGCGCTGACTTCAGCTCACCTCCATTTTAGTAAATAGCAATTGTTATAAGAGTCCCTGGTTACTTGAAAAAGGCATCAAAAGAATATTTTTTCAAAATTAATTTCAATTTACATTGGCTCTTTAGATCAGGATCTGAAATGAAGAGTCGAATTTAGTACACAAAGGATACTTTATTTCAATCCCAAGTGTCCAAAAATGGAGAAAATGCACGTATTAAGTTTTGACTCAGTGAAAAATACAAGCATCAGTTTAATACAAACATTTTTGGACGTTATTTGTTAATACATAATGCATTACAATAGACACAATAATTTATAATACTGCACCACTGACAATCTGCGGAGATCATTATCCATTTCATATTCTCTCAGATTCAAATAAAAGGACTGTATTATTTTTATGAAATAATACTGCATTCAGAAAGTCTTATCAGAAAATATCGATTAATAAATACACACATTACAATAAATTGTATTTTTTACATAAGAATCAAAGCACTCACAGTAGATAAATACATTATAGAAAACAATGTTAACACGTAGTATAAGAGATAAATACGATTCAGAAGAAGCAACTATTCCTGCTCAAGTACAAAATGATTCAAAATGTCATGAAAAATGCTGAAATGGATGGAAACGTGTTAATTAAGAGATCCTGCTTTTTTCAGGTAGGTCAGTGGTCTTGGCAATAAATAGATTTTGAATTAATACAAAACCATGACATGCGATGAATTGAAGTATGTAAGTTATAATTAGAATTTTAGATCCTTTTGAACTCGGTTCATCGCGTTTGCGGATTTGTGAAGAAGTTCAATCTCTTCGTTTGTTAACTTTTGATGAACTACGTAAGTGACACCATCTTCACCAAGTGTGCAGGGCAACGAAAGGAAAACTTCGTCGTGGACTCCATGAAGACCCTAAAAATTCAATATAAAGAAAATACTTGGAAGGAGAATCCTATTATTTTTATTGCATCTGGGAGATGTAATTTATCATTTGGCACATTGTAAGTAATCTTCGCAATTAATTAATTAAATGGAATTAATTAATTAAAATAATGAAAATAATATTTAAATTTGATTATTTTGTAGCTTACTTTAATCATGGTGGACACGGCATGAACTTGATTTGTATTCCTGAGAATGGAAGCAGCGAGGTTCGAAACACTCAGACCAATGGCCCAGGAAGTGTAACCTTTGAGTCTTATCACCTCATATGCACTTTGAACCACCTGCTTGTGAAGTTCGTTCCATTTTTCCTCATCTTTGTCTGTACCGACTTTCTCATCCAGGTCACGTAATCTGACCCCAGCAACATTAACTCCAGACCAGACTGGAACTGTTAAAAGAATTTACAATTATAATCAATGTTTTTATCAGTAGTTTATATAATTTTAAACGTGTTGACTAAATTTTTAATAAGTTTTATTCATTGACTTTAGCCCAGATATAAATTTTAATAATAAGAAGTTCTCACCACTTGTATCTCCATGTTCTCCAATAACCCATCCGTGGCAGGAAGTAGGAGCAACATTCAATCTCTGAGAAAGTAAAAATCTGAATCGTGCAGAATCCAAATTAGTGCCACTTCCAATCACTCGATTTTTAGGCAATCCTGAGAGCTTCCAAGCCACATAAGTCAGAATATCCACCGGATTCGAAACAATGAGAAGAATTGTATTTGGACTGTATTTGATTAACTGGGGAATTATTCCCTTGAAAATATCAGTGTTTCGTTGAACCAAATCCAAACGAGTTTCTCCTTCACGTTGGCGAGCACCGGCTGTGACGACACAAAGAACCGAATTTGCAGTTGCTGCGTAGTCAGTACTTGCATTAATTTTAGCATTTTTTAGAAATGAACTTCCATGCTGAAGATCCATCATTTCCCCCTTTAACTTATTGGCCATCACATCCACCAAGACGACGTCGTTGGATATGTGCTGTGTGATAAATTAATTGATTTAAATTTTGAAAATCCATAAAAGATCAAATTGCAATTACTGTAAATAAAAAGTGTTTCATTGACAGATAATTAAATCGAATTTTAATTTAAGGTATAACTTCTTGGCACTAGAAACACTTTTCAAGTTAGTGCAATTTTTTCAGTGTAGAAGATTAATAGTTGGAAATGTTATTCAAAGAATATTTAAGTGATGAAATAAAGGGCTTCATATCATAATTGCATGAGTCTAAAAAAAAATATACTTACACTGGATAATATGCTGAATGCACAGGCCATCCCAACTTGACCAACACCAACTACTGTGATTTTATTTTTACCAGTAGCAATCGGCTCTGTCACGGTGGTTAATAATTGATCCTTTATAGACGCCATAATGCTGTGAATATTAACAATGTATATTTTACTTTTGATGAAATATTTGTTAAAGCATCATTTTCTAAAGGTAGATTTTTGATTTTTTCTAAGGTAAATCACTGCGTACCTCTATTAAGGGGGTATTATAGTTTGACCATACGTTTTCGAGTGCATTGTTTAAACTTCAATAAAAAAAATCATTCAAATTTTTTTGAATGGAACTTTTTTTATTTATTACAACAAGCCTTTTAGTACATAAAAAAATATACATGAAATAAATCACTCAAATAGGGGGCGCTGTAGTATCTCAAAAAACGCGACCCCGTTCTGGTTGACGTGATTACCCAGCTCCAAGTCATCTGAAAAAACAGATTCTTAAAATATACGAGTGTGGTTATAGTCGGGACTAGAACTAATCAAAAATATTGAAAATTCGCAAAATGGCGCTTCTTTGAAAATTTGGTTCAAAATTTTAATTTTTTTGTGGTTTTCACTTCTTAAAAATTCAAAAATCGTTATTTTTTATTTATTCTAGTCCCGACTATAGCCATACTTGTGTATTTTAAGAATCTGTTAAGTTTTTTTTCAGACGCCCTAGGGCAGCGGAATCATGTCAACCGTGCGTTTCCGGGACACATTCTTTGAGATGCCACAACTCCCCCTATTTCTTCGATTTTATTTTATATCCATGTGTTTTCCCTGCCAGAAGTAAAAGTATTTAAACGGATAAAAAATAACGGATTCAAAAGAATATAAATTTTTAATCCGTCATAATGAGCACTAAAGCATTCTTCATTGCCTATCCGTTATTACACTTGAAAATCCTTATCCGCTTGAATACTTTCTAATAGGTAAAGTGAAACCCGTTTATATCCTTATCTATCCGTGAAAAATATTTTCTGTTTATCCGTTTTTATCTGTGAAGTAGGTCAATCGATCTACTTCACAGATAAAAACGGATAAACAGAAAAGAACTAAACAAATTTGTTTAGTTCTAGGTTTGTAATAATAAGTAGAAAAAGTTCCAATCAAAAGAATTTTAATTATCTTTTTTTATTGAAGTTTGAACAATGTTTGAAAAAAAGGTTGGTCAAACTATAATACCTCCTTAAGTTAAATGTTTTAATTAGTATCTGATCAAAAATTAAAAACGCGTAATAAAATATGCACTCAAATTTATTTCAATCACACATATGTAGAATAAAAAATAAATAAATAGAAAATAAAAATAACGTGAGCAACATTATTTTTATTTTTGAGAAATTTTTACTATTAAATAAATGAACAGTTTGTAAGAAACACATTTTAGTTGATTCAAACATAATATTTTTCTCTTTTCAATCAATAATAAAATATGCACTCAAATTTATTTCAATCACACATATGTAGAATAAAAAATAAATAAATAGAAAATAAAAATAACGTGAGCAACATTATTTCTATTTTTAAAAAATTTTTACTATTAAATAAATGAACAGTTTGTAAGAAACACATTTTAGTTGATTTAAACATAATATTTTTCTCTTTTCAATCAAAAATCTGTGTTGGTAACGGAACCGAATGTGGATCAGTGTTTTTTTGTGCATAATTATTGCAACTACTTTTGATATTTTAATTTTAAATTGTTTACTATAAATTCCACTGACCATTTCATATATTTAAAAAAATAAGTACATTATTAATAAAATAAATGTTAACAAATTTTAAAAGAGAAATCTAATTGTGGTTTAGAAAAAAAAAAGTTGAATCTTTACTACTTGTTTATTTAACATTAGTTATTTAAGATTTTGTATTTGTTCTTTCGCTCTAGAAAAAAGTCGTAATTCTGATTCAATCTTCATCATTGATAGTGTATTTTGTTCTTTAAAATATTACCTTCAATTCTTTTTGGATGAGTTTTATTAAAACACAATATTTATTTAACTATCTATTTACTCAGCAAGTTTATTTTTAATAAAATTCATGCAAATAGAATTGTAGGTAATTTATTAAAACACTAATATTTATCTATCTATTTACTCAGCAAGTTTATTTTTAATAAAATTCATCCAAATAGAATTGTAGGTAATATTTTTAAAGAATAAAATACACTATCAATTACATATGAAGATTGAATCAAAATTACGATTTTTTTTCTAAAACGAAAGAAAATCTCAAATAACTAATGTTAAATAAACAATTATAGATTCAACTATTTTTGCCTATCGCACTTGGATTTCTCTTGTAAAATTTGTTACATTTTTAAGCAAAACAAAAATATGTTTTCAAATATGTATATCTTATTTGACCAAATTCTCTCCCCATATTTGACCTTCAAAAGGTGACAAGCTTGAAATTTGCGCAAGCGTCACCTTCAAAAAGGTCGAAGATAATCAATATTTTTCACGCAAAACTAATAAATTATCTGAAAAATAAGTTATCTTAAAAATTACCATTACATAAAAATATGAAAACTACACTCTAAATCTGAATTAGTGAAAAGTCGCATTAATTTACTTTAGAGACAATTTTTACTAATTATTAATCGTATTTCACTTTTTTAAAGTAGTTTTAGACTTTTTACTAAAGATTTAGTCAAAAACTACTAATATTTATTAGTAGAAATGTTCACTAAAATAAATTAATTCAGATTTAGAGTACGAGAGAATTTCAGAAACTGAAAGTAAAATTAAAATCATTGTTAATTTTTTTTATAATATCTAGTTATTTTAGCTTTAATTTTTAATCCCATGGCTGTTTTGAATAAAAATTAAAGAAAATATATTTTTAAATAAATAAAATAAAATATGATTATTATATTTTAATAAGCACCAAACATTTAAATTTTGAAATGAAATAAAGTTGCCTTTTTTATAAGTCCCCAAAGTTGGAATTTTTGCTCACTTAATCGAGTTGAATATCCTCTACTTCTATCTACGACTGAAAGACTCGGAACGACTGAATCTTGCCATACCAGAATCTTTTTTTAGGTGTGCAGTCCCCTCCCAAATAATAAGAAAAAGCTAAAACCATTCAAATAAAATTTTTTTTCAGATCTATTCGTTTAAGTGTAACGTGTTACCACTGGTTGGAAGGAAAATATGAAGGGGTGAAAAATTCTAGCAAAAGATGACACCACCGGTACCAAACCGGCCTTCCAGCCATCGTATGAAGCACGTCTGTAAGATTCAATTTAAGTTCAATGTACACTGCAGTGACACATATGGTCAATTACAAATTAGCCGTGACAATTGTACACCAAGCTGCTAAATGCATATAATTTTTCTTACAGCACATGTCACAAATAAGGGTGTTATTTTATTATAATTAAATTAAATAAGACTGATTTTGAAATTTAAATATGAATACGTGATTTGCTACCTTCAAAAGTTGAAATTGAATGAACTTTATAAAATAAATTACTGTTTTCCGGTTGAACATAATGAAAACTTTATTTAAGGACATGTCATACTAACCTCACAAAATTTTTTCCTACTTTCTTTTTTGCTCAACTCACGTCCACACGAAAAGATTGAAAATAAAAATTATAATTGATTAACGTTCCTTAGTGTCTCTTATTTAAGCTCCCAAAGTTTCAACTTGATATCTCATTTCGTGTGGATTTGAGTTGGGCGAAAAAAAAGTAGGAAAAAAATTTTGAGGTTCCCAGGAAATAAAAATTCATTCATTTGCGTTTAAATCGGTCTCAGGCCCTTCTGAATTGCGTATCTGTCCATGCAA
>JBAGKK010011063.1:0-12058 GCA_037177015.1 Euceroptres primus
TGAAACTTGCGAGCGCAGCGAGCCGCGCGCGATGAGAATGTGCCCGCGCCCCCGAAGGGGGCCGGGCAGATTTTTTTCCAAAGATCTGTGCTTACAATTCGTACTTTTTATTTCCACTTTACATAACCCCACGATATTAAGGAGGAATAGGATAGACAATCGGAAAAAAAGTTAGTCAAAGTGTCTATTTTGTCAGTTTTTTTATTTTAAATATTTTACTATCGATTTTTTTAGTGAACTTGTAGAAAATTTTATTTCCAATCAAATGGGCCATCAAAAGTTTTAATCGCATAAGAATTATAGAGTTTTTGTATTTGGAATTGATAGATAAATTTTACTTGTTTTTCACCCTAATCTGCCTACTGATTCGGAATACAAAAAATCTATAATTATAATCCGATTAAAACTTTAAATGGGTCATTTGATTAGAAATACAATTCTCGATATTTTCACTTTAAAAAATTCGATAATAAAATGTTAAAAATAAAAAGGACGCTTTGACTGACATTTTTCCGATTGTTTGTCCAATCCCTTCTTAATTGATTTATTTCAAATTTTACACAGGTTTTAATAAGCAAAAAATGAAACTTTTCAGTACCAATGTGTTTTCCATTTCTACATTTTGTTTGGACTTACCCTATCACAAATTTGTAATTATTACAAAATTAACTATTTATGACTACATTTTAATCTGTGATTACAGATGTTCTGTAAAATATTTAAAAGTATTCTGTCTTATTTTATAATATAATCATTGTATAGCTTTTGTAAGGGAAGAAACTTGAAATACCTGCACTAATACCGTCACAGAGAAAACCACTCTACGGTTTCCCAGTTCAATGTCCCTACTCCTATCGCAATACGATAACTTCGACTCGTTCAGTTGCATATAAACTATAAACGCATAAATAAGCAAGGAAAAGTAGCAGGAAAATACAAATTAGATCGAATTTTATCTGCAACTCGAAGAAAGCAGGCCATTTTTTAGAAATTACAACTAGAATATTCTTTACATTTTTTATCTTTGTATATCCTTCATACATTTTTTTCCATCAGAAATCTAAACAGCAGTTTGCTAAAAAGATTTTGGAAAATAACTGATTTTGGAATCTCATGAATGATTTAAAACTATGTGTGATTTTAAGTTCTCCTTTTTGTGTCAGTTTTTCAATCAGTTAAATTTTACTATTTCTTCAGGAACTGCATTCTAGCTATCGCAATTAGTAGAATTCTACTGACAATTAATGAAAAATTACTAAAATTTCAGTAGATTTCTACTGATGAATCACTAGAAATCTGCTGAAATTTTAGTAATTTTGCACTAATTGTCAGTAGAATTCTACTAATTGACATAGCTAGAATGCAGTCACTGATGAATTAGTAAAATTTAACTGATTCAGATTTAGAGAGCAAGTTTGCCAAGTATTGTTAATGCGAAAGGATGGCATATTTGATTTAACCTAAAAACCGAAAGAACCAGCATTACAATTTGCAACCACACGTGTTGCCAGAAATATACTCCAGGGTCATCATACATCAAGAATATTTGGTTTGGCGTCATGCGATTTATCCTTCAACGAAATACTTCGTTCAAGACAATATGCTATTGAATGAAGTGCTATTGAACTGAATCTAATATTATGAAGACAAGATGGTAAAAAACAAACAAACTACTGAATGACTCAATTTGGTGGATTAAATGAGATGGAAACTAATTGTCATTATAAATGCTTTGGTGTGCTAATTTTCTCTTATTGAGTAAATAGAAAAAAGTTTCACGATACTTGATCGTAAAATAGAATTCATTATTGTTTGTAAACAACGAATCCAATGAACATTTTTAAAAACAAAGATGTCTAGTTATCATTATTCAGAAGGACATTGACCAAAATTTCAGACATCCATTTTTATTCGCTTTTAAATAATTAAATAGTACAAGTGTAAAAAAATCTTAAAAAAACTCAAAACCACTCTCTAAATCTGAGTTAGTGAAAAGTGAGCCACTAATTTACTTTACAAGTAAATTCTACTCATTGGCAGTTGTATTTCACTATTTCTTTTAGTAGTTTTCAACTTTTCACTAAAGTTTTAGACAAAAATTACTAATAGTTAGTGGAAATTTTTAATAAACTAAATTAATGACTCACTTTTCACTAATTCAGATTTAGAGAGAACTACTTAGTCTTACTAAGTGAATTGATAGTTTTCTACTCAAACTTAGTAGAAAAAGTAGATAAATAACTAGTTATTCGTACAAAGTGAATTAAAAGTTTTCTACTCAAGATTGGTAGAAATTCTTACTAAAGCAATTGATAAACAATTTCACAATATTTTCAACTAATTTTCGCATTTTGCCTAAATTTTAGCAGAAAACTATTAATTGTTAGTAGAAATTCTTACTAGAGTAAGCACTAATTTTTACGAACTTTTAGTAGAAACGCTTACTAAAGTAAGCAATAATTTCTATTAATTTTGAATAGAAAACTGCTAATTCACAATTAATTAATTCATTAATAGTTTATCAATTGCTTTAGTAAGTATTTGTACTAATTTTTAATAGAAAACTACTAATTCATAGTAGAAAACTACCAATTCACTTATAAATCATTAGTTAGTAAGTATTTATACTAATTTTTAGTAGAAAACTACCAATTCACTTAGTAAATCATTAATTAGTAAGTATTTATACTAATTTTTAGTAGAAAACTACTAATTCATAGTAGAAAACTACCAATTCACTTACTAAATCATTAATAGTTGACCAATTGTCTTAGTAATCATTTCTACTAATTTTGAGTATAAAATTATTAAATCACTTATAGTAAGGTTTACTAATTTAATTAGTAAGCATTACTAAGTGAATTAGTAGTTTTATACTCAAAATTAGTAGATGTTTACTAAAAATTATCAGAAATACGAAAATTAATATAAAACAGTTCGAAATTGTTTACTAATTGTTTAAGTAAGAATTTCTTCTAATTTTAAGTAGGGTAACGACCTCACTAGTGGGCCACCTATCAATAGTGAGCCACCTCATACAAAAGAATTATTCACATAAATAATAATGTTTACATAATTACATAATATACATAATCAAATAATGTTTGACTATCCTATGCTAAATAATGTTTATAGATCATTATTCAGTCATTGTTAAAATTAGTTTACATGGGTGACCCACTGTAGATAGGTGGCCAACTATTGGGGTCGTTACCCTATAAAACTACTAATTCACAGTACAATGCTATTAATCCACTTTGTAAGGCTTACTAATTGAATTAGTAAACCTTACTAAGTTAATTAGTAGTTTTTTACTAATTTTCTACTAAGCTACTAATTCAGATTCAGAGACCAAACATAATGTTAAAAGTTAATTTTGTATTAAAAAGTGAATATTCATCGAAGAAAACTAGGTGTCCGAAGTTACGTATAAGTGATTCTACGGTATATGAAAATATTCAGAATTTTCACTTCATACAGTCAGACTCAAAATTAATCAGTTTTTATCTTAAATTATAAAATCAACAAAAGAAAATCCATTCTTAATTGCAACGAATTTTAGAAGAGAAGCTGAAGTGTAATACAGAAAAAAATTGTATAAGTCATAATTGTTTATTTGAAAATATTTATTTGGAAATTTGTGTTTTTTCCTTCGTTTTAAACAAAAGTCGTAATTTTCATTCAATTTCTATTGTCCATAGCTTATTTTGTAGCTAAAAGGATTCTTTACGATTTTCTTTGGTATTTTTTCATTAAAATTTGTTATTTGGCATATTTTTTCATTTGCAAGATGAATAACCGTATAATTTCTAAATAAAATAATTTAAATAAAAATATACCCAAGAGAAAATTGTAAGACTCTTTTTAGAAACAAAATGAGCTATATTAATCAATAACATTGAAAGAAAACTACAAATTTGTTCTAAAACAGAAGAAAACGCAAGAAAATCTAAATAACTATTTTTGAATAAACAATTATGACCTAAATTATTTTTTTCTAAAGTATCCTTAAGTTTTTCTTTCAAAATTCGTGAACAATAACGTTGGGTCTATTCTCTTTGATTTTATAGTAAGTCAATATAAATATTTGATTAATTTCCCGGCTAACTGTAAGGTGAGTACATCCTAAAATGAATTATTTATTGTTTGCCGACATTTAAGCTTTTACATTATCAATTACAGGAATTGTGGTTGAAAAGTTTATTGCCTTTATTCTCGACAAGAGGATAGTTATACTAATCGCTCGACGACAACGCATTTTCCTCCGTGTATAAAAGAGGGAATTCTTGAGCCAATGAGGTGCAAATAGTAGAAGACTTTATACACGACGCGGAAAGGCTGATTTCTCGAGGGAAAAACTGTTGGCACGGCTAATAAATTGGAAACCACGTAATTCAACCTCCGCTTTTGAGACCAGACTATATGAGTCGATGAATCATGAGGTTGCACAAAATGCGTCAAAAACAAAAAAAAATATCTAGGGCCATTCAAAGGTCCATCAATATCTTAACAGCTTAAGCCGATTTTCAGAATATTTTTAGACGAATTACGTTCCCAGATGATAGATTTGTTTATTTCTGAAAAAATTATATCTCGCAAATATAAATTGCTAATTTCTCAATTCAATAAATTTCCTAAATCGTTTCTTCGTTTCTTTTTTTTTTAATCACAAAAAGCGACCTCACCTCGTTATTTTGATTTCGATTTTCATCATTCCAATTGTCATCATTTCTCGCATTCGGATCATATCGCCTGGTGGTTTTTGTCGTGGTTTTCCTCGTGGTTTTTCTCGTAACCGACGTGATGTCGTGGGGCGACTCCCAGTCTTGGAAAACCTCAGTGGTCGCCATTTTGTCTTCGATCAAGATTGCACTCACAAATATCACACTTTGCTTAAAACAAAACAAAAAAAATCCAAGAAACTGCACGCGCGCCTGTCGACTTTGCAGTGAGAAATTCTTCTTTGAGGAATGCTCCTACGGATGAATCGTGCCTCACCAACGTTTATTTATAACAACTTGAGATCCTTGAAGCGTGGAGGAATTTTTTTTCAAAAAAATTCTTTTTAAATATCTTTCTGAATATCTTTTGGTCACACTGAAATGCTTCTGATTTTTCTTCTTTATTTCCTAATCTAGTCTCAAAAAGCGCATAAAGACAAACAGCCGACTTGTTGTCTTGATGTCGTCGTCGTCACCGTCCATCTCGACGAAAATTATCGTCGAGGTAGGAGAAAATGTAAGGGTTCCAATCCAGGAAGATGAAATTCGAGCTGATTATGCTTGAAGACTTTTGAATTTATATATTCTTTAGTTAAGCTCGAACACATAGACGAAATTTCTTCTCTTTTTTGTACATCGAGAGAAACAGTGCGTTTTGAGATAATTTGATTCTTAAGATATTGCGGAATTCAAGTCGGTTTGCAAATGCTCTTTTGAGAAGAATGGTCAACATCAACGATAATCAAAACAATTCTTTTTCAATTTAGATCCATGGAATATTATCAATCCTAGTACAATAATTGCAATACTTCTTACAAAACACAAACTTGCATTTTCCAATTCAGGAATCAAGCTAAAAAATATTTTTCAGGATATTAATAAAATAATCTAATGCGAGAAGAATGAAAAAAATATTAAGATATGATTTAAGGACAATAAAAGATGATTCATTGAAAAAATTGCAGAAAAAATTGAAAGAATCATCCAATCAATCCATTTTTCTCAATCGACTGGTGTCTACTCGACTTATCGACGACTTACAAGCTTTAAGCAGGAAATTTAAAAATGAGGCGTTTCAGACGAATTTAAAAAAATTTATTTATTGATATCTGTTTCTCTCGGTGAGGTTTTTTTTATTCAGTGCACAACACGACCGGATTCGTTTTTTCGTTTCGGATATGCGAGATGCGAGGTGGATCTCGCGAAACTGAAGTTAGGAAGCACGTCACCCTCGAAGCTTACCGGCGGCAATTCCAGAAATACGAAGGAACACGAGTATAATATTAGGACGACGTTGAGACGACGACGCGCAAAGAAGCAAAGAGGCACATATCGCACGTTGCATTTCCTCGAAGATGCGCTTCATGGGTCACCATCAATGCAACCCTTGTCTCCGATCCAACAAACTAGAGAGTCTTTCGACTATAGCCTCATTTTTCTTCCTAATTTCTCACGTCTCGAGAAGAAACGACATCAAAAACACGAATGAAAGCTCCCCAGAAGATAAAAGCGAACATTCAATGCTCCCAATTCTGCAAATTATAAATTAATTTGACTTTAGGACAATCACATTTTCAGAGATTTTGATTATAAATTCTTTCTTTCAGAGTCTTTCTAGTCACTTTCTAAGAATATTTTTTACAAGATTTTTTTAATTGCACACTAAAAAAGAAAATTCATCTTAAGCCAAAAATTTTTATTTTGATCTCGAATTCAATTGAACATAACCTAGAATAAAACTGATCTGGTTTACGAGTAGGGGGCGTATGTAAGTTACCGAAAGTGCAAGTAACCGAATCAGCATTATACCGAAAATCTTTTTACCGAATCCCCAAATTGCCGAATGTTCAGATTTTCGAATTTTCATTTTTCCGAATTTGCATTTTATCGAATTTCCAGATTCCCGAATTTTCATATTACCGAATTTTCAGATTCACGAATTAGCATTTTATCAAATCGCAAATTCCGGAATTTTTATGTATTTTAATGAATTTTCAGTTGGTAAATTAAGTAAAATAAAAATTCGAGACTACGCATTTCGGAAATATGAAAATTCGGTAAGACGTAATTTCGGTAAACTGAAAATTCGGTAAAATAAAAATTCGGTAAATTGAAAATTCGATAATATGAAAATTCGGTAAAATGGAAATTCGGTAAACTAAAAATTCGGTGAAATGAAAATTCGGTAAAATAAAAATTCGGGAATATTCAAGTTCGGTAAAATGACAGAAAACACTAAAATGTACACTGCTTTTACCATATTTCTTCATAAAATTCCCATTGGAAAACTATTTTCGGGCTGTGGAATTCAACGTTGATGAAATGAGGTGTGGGTGGAGGGGGGCGGGGGATAAAAATATATTTATTTGTAAGTTTCCCAACATTTTCTGCATATTAAAAATCTTGGAACATTACAACAACATGAATTAACAATTTTCGATTAATCACATATTTAAATGTGACATCTAGTTTCATAAAAATCCGACTATTTTTTTACAATGTTTGATCGCCAAATTGGAGTTGCCACTTTGAATTTTAGAAATATGACTTTAAATTTGTTATCAGTGACCCGAAAAACCCCCTGTTTCCAAGTTTTAAAAAATCTGACTATTTTTGAAATTTTTGATGACCATATTGGATCCGACATTTTGAAATTCAGAACTTTAACTTTAGATATTTCATCACCGACCCGAAAAATCCTGAGATACGAAGTTTCAAAAAATCCAACTACTTTTACAAGTTTGGTTTGCCATATTGGATGCGTCATTTGAAAATTAAAATTTTTTACTTCGGATTTGTAATCGGCGAACCAAATTTGATAAAAATTCGATTATTTTAAAAATATTTATAGCATTTAAAAATATTTATAATACTTTTGGTCTCTAGTTTAAATATCGAATATGAATTATGTTCAATTGTTTACAGTGTCAGTGAAGTGACTTATAGTCAGTTGAAATCACTTGAAGTTAATATAATAAATCAATTGGATTTTGATTTTATTTATTTACACTTAATTAAATCAAAAGAGGACTCTGTAGGGGCCCCAACGGGGCCTTTTTTCCTAAATGGGTTGCGGAAGGGTGATCCCACTAGAATCCTACTAGAAATTTTAGTAGGACCCAAATAAAAAAAGAGTTACGAATTCGATGGGGCCCCTACTAACTTTCCCCATTACAGCCCGATGGGAAATACAGAAAGCTCATCGGGTCCCCATTAGATCCCTGGTGAAAGTCCATGTCATCTAATCACGGGAATATTCATATCATAGTGGGATTTTGCTCCAATTTAGGATATATGATTGTTTAAGTATTAGACCTTAGGTGACCGATGTGAAAATGTGATGAGTGACTTTGGCGGCTTAACGGTAATGGATTAAGAATAATAATAAAAAATCTTTTCGACCGTTAAGCCGCCAAAGTCACTCATCACATATATGATTGTTTGTTAGTGAAAAAAATCTCACCAAATATTTTTCAAAAATTCGAGAAAATGGCGGAGATATGGAATTTTGGGTTTTTGAGCAACATTTTTAAAAAAATGTTGGTTCTAATCTAAAAATCTTTGGTTCTAATTGACCGATTTAACTTTTTGACATCTGAATTTACTTTTTTTAAGACACATTTCAAAATTTAAGAAAACCGAAAAAGTTAAATAATTTTTGAAAATTTTATGATAAAAATAAAAATGAAAAACGCGTTCCCAGAAAAAGTCATTTTTTATTTAAAAAATTTTTGTCATAGGGAGGTAAAATTGTGCTCTATAAACCCTGAAAATATTGGAGTGGATTTGCCAATGGTTTTCGAGAAAAAAATTCAAATGCTATATTTTGTGCGGCTCGTTAGGACAAAAAATTGTCTGGACAAATTGATTTTCAGACCACAATTTTCAACCGATTTGAACGTTTCTTTTTTAAAAGGAAAATTAATAAAATTCTGCACAGAGCGTTCCGAGTTCATTTTCAGAAAAAGTTTTTAGTTTTTTTTATTTAATAAACAAAGTGACAAAAAATTTTGATTTTTGAAGAGGACCATTTTTTAAATCAATTATTTAGATTCATTCCAAAATATCTGAAATCAATGAAACAATTATCCAGAAATTTTATTCAGTAGGACTTCGGAAGTTTAAAAATTTATTGAATTTGTTATAAACAAATAGGTAGAGGAAAATGGTTTCGTGAGGATTAGCAGTGTTGACTCACTTAACACCTACTAAATTTTAACAATTTATGGACAAAAAGAGTTTCAATCTTAATGACAATTAATAAATAATTCCTCATGTAAAAGATGAATTTTATAAACAATGATCCGATTAAATAAATCGATTTCATCACAAATAGCTGAAATGGATAATTGTTTATAAAAAATTTTTATGGCGTAAGAAATTATTTATTAATTTTCGTTAATCCAACTCAGAAAAACTCAGAAAACTCAAAAACTCAGAAAATTTCAAAAATTCTACAGTTCTACTGGAGGACAACATTTCTGGATGGTGGTTTAATTGATTGTAGATATTTCGGAATGAATCTATAATATTTTATTTAAAAAATGGTACTCTTCAACAATCAAAATTTGTTTGTCATTTTGTTTATTAATTTAAAAAATACTGAAATCATGTTTCAGAAATCGACTGTGAACAATGTGTGCAGAATTTGATTAATTTTCATTTAAAAAAAGAAACGTTCAATTCGGATAAAAATTGTGGTCTGAAAATCAATTTGTTCAGACACTTTTTGCTCTATCAAACCGCGTTTTGCCGTACAAAACGTTACGTTTGAACCCACTCCAATACTTTCAAGACTTATAGAGCACACTAATACCTTCCTCTGACAAAAAAAAATAAAAAAATAAAAAATGACATTTTTTGGGGAACGTTATTTTATTGTTATTTTATTTTATTTATTATTTAATTGTTATTTTTTTCAAAAAATTTTCCCAAATTATTTTATTTTTGGTTTCCCTAAATTTTGAAATGTGTTTTAAAACAAGTAAATTCAGACGTCAAAAAGTTAAATCGATCAATTATAACCAAAGATATATCTTTTTTTTTTAAAGTTACACAGAAACTCAAAGTCTCATATCGAGTGCTCCTATTTGAAACAACGTAACTCATTTTTGCGCATTGTCAGACAGACGTAAGTCAGGCGCTGCACGCGGGATAGGCGCCCGTCTGACAATGCGCAAAAATGAGTTACGTTGTTTCAAATAGGAGCAGTCGATATCTCCGCCATTTTTTCGAATTTTCGAAAAATATTTAGTGGGATTTTTTTCCCTACCAAACAATTATATATTCTGACTTAGGGCCAAATCCTATTTCGACATGAAAATTCCCGTGATCAGATGACATGGACTCCGCCCCCTTTCAAAATTTCTATACGAGTTTGTTTAATTCAAACAAACATTTCTTTCAGTGTTTGACTCATTTGATTTCAAAATTTTTAAAAGGTTTGGTACTCTATTAAATAAGTAAATGCCTTTAATTTGCTGTACAATTTTAGTAGCTGATGCAAAGTAGGTGTCCTCATAATTATTGGAACGGGTATTGTATCCTTGCCTACAAAAATTATGAATGAAAAGTCCCAAGTTTTTCTAACAGTCGTTATTAAATAATTTAAAAAAATTTTTAAGTAAAAAATATCGCATTAAAGTGTCGATAACTGGTACACTTAAAATTTTGAGACAACGAATGAAATAAAATTTAATTTTTGGAGGTTCATTAATCTTGGAAATGTTGTCAACTTGCAATTAACTTTTTCTCTTCTACAAATATTGCAGCTGTTGTCATAAGTGCAAATTTTCGCGGATGCTGTAGTGGTCTCGAATTCGAGAGAGAAGATTAGCGGAAAATTCTTTGATGTGGGAGATTTATAGTCGGTGTAAAGGACGATAAACGGCCGAACATAAGATTCCGTGTAAATATGTCGAACGTGAACTCTGAGCTGAAAACAGTGTGGTTGCAAATGCAAGGAAAGCGTAACGTGCATCGACCGAGTAGAAGAGGAATGGCAGTCGCAATCTCGATCGCTATTTCCGTCCCGCGTCAAATTGTGCATTCAATGATGAACTGCATTGTTCTCAAGAAAATTATTTCCAAATTATTAGTGGTTCAAACTAAATGGAGCGAATTCCGAAAATTCAAGTAGGGCTCTTTATCTATACATCTAAATATTTAAAATCTAGATCATTGAACAATCAAGATTATCAAAATTGATAATTTCGAATATTTAATTAAATTGGATATCAGTCAATTCTAGTTTTCATTAAAAATACCTCAAAAACTATTACTAAAATTATGAATGAAATATTTGTAAATATATTTGTATCTTCAATGGAAATATCCAACGAAATTTTTCATTGATCGGATCACGAATACAGATCAAAACAAGATTTCTTAACTGTTCTCGTCGAGGACACCACTGACAGGACACTTTAATATAGCGCCAACTTCTTCCAGAACGCTAATTAAAAATGACTTATGCCACTATTTGTCAAATCGATCTTAAATTCGTCGAAAAGTCATCAACTCAAATAAAATAGATCAAGACTTGAAGAACACGTTAGTTATAAGATCTTGCCTTTGCATTTTCGACCTCGTTTAAATCTTTAGCAATAGTATTGGCATATATATTTGAATTTTCCTCTCGATAACTGCAATGATCGCATCAAAGAAGCGATAGCGAGGGAGCATATCGCAAAAGCGAAGCGTCGTTTGTTTGCGAAGGCAGAAATAATATTTGGCACAGCTGGCTTTCCGTTTATGTAAGACTTTGCACTGAAAAATCAAAGATTTCTTGTGGAAGATGGAAAATATGGGGAGAAGAGTGGAGGATAGTGCAACATTTAATTGAAGAGAATAAAAAGATGAAAAGAGAATCTGGTCCACAGAAGAGGGAAGGAGGAGGTGTAATTATTTCGATAATTCAAGTTCTAGTTTGGTCCTTTCAACTCTTTAACTTGCGGACATTTATTTCCGACGCCTCTAACGATTTATGTTACGCGTCTCGGCGTCCTGAACAAATGTGTCAATGGGCATAAAGCCCAAAACTCAAAGGGTCCCAAGATAAGGCCCCCCGAAGTCAGTATAATGGGGGTATCGGATCTACAAGTTCACTCGGTCATTTTCCTTACTCGGAAGAGTGGTTTCGGTTATTTGACTGAATTTTTGATATGTTACTCGTCTCGGCGTCTTGAACAAATGTCCTTACGGGCACAAAGCCCAAAACTCAAAGGGTTCCAAGATAAGGCTCGCCGAAGTCAGTGCGATGGGGGTATCGGCTCTACTCGTAAACTAGGCCATTGACTCTTATTGGAAACGTACCCCCAATATAAAGTAAATGAAAG
>JBAGKK010011083.1:0-12057 GCA_037177015.1 Euceroptres primus
AAAATTAGACAAGAATATATATTCTTAGGGTAAGAGGGCCTCCATTGTACATTAAGAATATATTCTTGGCGCCTATTCAAGTTGCAAATATTCTTCAACTTAGTGGGAAATTCTTAAAATTATAATATCGTTTTTCCGGTGTGTGCCAGTTATCGGAAGCTTAAGGCTAATTTTAGATTTCAGATGCTTGAAAAGCTATAGTAAACTTATTTAAAACTTAAGAAATGGGTTTTATCGAATAAAACGGATCTTTAGAAATGTAATTTACTTATATTACTTGCAACATATCCCATTAGAATGAATATTATAAGATGTTTGAAGTTATAAATACGAGAATACGAGAATAATTTAAAACTATTTCTTTTGTTAATTTTAAGAATGACTGCAGGATATACAAATTAAGGGAAGATTATTTACTAATAAAAGTTTATTAACAATAGGAACTTTCGGAACACACTTTAATAAACATAGTAGTATTAGTATTATGAACTCCTGTTTTCATTCGCTTTTCTTTTTTAACTTTAAACTAAATTATACTTAATAATTTGTAAACTTTGAATTATGAAAACTGACACATTTTATAATTGTTTAAACTTATAATAATTATAAGAGAATACCATTAAATAGTAAGATCAACTTAACTTTTAGTAACAGAAAATCATACTTATTTACTTTTAAAAAACGAAGAACAATTTGAAATAAGAAACATTATAAGTAATAAACTGTAACAAATATTGTTTTTCGTAAATATATCTGGTCATCTTTACTAAATACTTTATCACGTTTCTTTGGTCTTCTCTTCCTTAAATCGTCGATTTCTTTTTAAATATATGAGCTTTTTAATTTTTCGTTTGCCTTTCGCTTTAATCTCTCTTTCACTATTTTTTCTTTCTTCCCTTGTTTTATAGTTAAAGCTGTTCTCTGAAGCTCAGCTTTCTCTGCCTTCTTTCTTATTCTCGCTTCCTTTTTAGCTTCTAAAGCTGATTTCTTTTCCCTAGCTTTTTCTTGTCGGTGTTTTTTCTTCTCTTCTGCCTCCAGTAATAATATTTTCTTGCGCTCTTCTTTTTGTTGATTTTATTGTATCCATGTTTCGGATACAGACACTGAAGGTACTTTGTTCTTCGACTTTCGTTTTTTCGCGCCTTGTCCTGTCTGGACAAAATAAGGCCCTTTTAAAAGGAGATCATCATCAAGATTGTCTTCTTCGGCATGATTCTGCTCCGTAGGAGGATTTCCTAAGTTTTCAGAATCACACTGTAATTCTGGAAAATCAATGGCTTCCGCTTCGACATGATTCTGCTCCAGAGAAGGACTTCCTGAAGAATCAGTGAAAAATGCTTTTGGCATCGTTGCAGTCGATGAGTTACCTTAAATTGTAATCAAAATGGGTGCTTCGTTCGATCCTTCGCCTAATAAATTTCGGCTAAGTGTGGACGCTTTTAGAGAGGAAGGCTCTGCAACATCCATGAAAATTAAATCATTATGATGCGTTGACAGACTCTCTTTATCTTCTAAAGACAAAATCATAATTTTGTCGAAACCATCCTTTGTTGTTCATTCTCTTCTTACATTGGCATCATCTCTTCAATATTTTCAAGAAAAATTTCCGAATCATCCATTTGTGACAGAGAACTTGCGATCGGTGGCCTCACATCTTTACCTTGAAGCTGAGGTTGTAATATTTCTTCAGCTTCCTCCTGAAAATCTTGTCTGGCCATGCTGTTATCTGCAACAACTGCTCCACTTTTTGTTGCCAGAGCTAACTAAAAATCAAAAAGGCTCTGAATCTTCAATATTCCCAGACCAAGAATTGCCCGACGATTTAAATAAGGCCATTTTGTCTGCAAAAAATTGCTGTTCGATAAATTGCAGATGCATTTTGATTTCCTCTGTATTTTCGCGTAAGTTTTCAGGTCGACAAGGTCGCAGCGATTTCGAATAACTAATGGCGTCTGCGTTATATGGAAACAAACCGCATGTTCGAAAACCACTCTGCAGAAATTGCGAGAAGTTGCAATTCTTGATTGTTTCTTCCAATCTTTCTCCTCCATTCTACATTCGCCAATTCTGTATAACTTTTCTCCATTCCTTCTTTAAAGAAAGAATGATGGATGTTTCAGTTTCTGAAAACTGAAACATCCATCGACTAAAGAAAGTGGGTCGAGTTAGGATACAGAGCCATGAGAATGATTTGGTTCTCGAGACAGAATTGGCTTGTAGTCAAGGTTATATAAGAAGAATGGCCGTCGAGAAACAGAACAACAGGCAGTGGAATCTTCTCTTTCAACAACCAGGGATGAAAAACGTTTGTGATGTATTCGTAAAAAGTCTGCCCAGTCATCCAATCGTTGTCAGAGGTTCCAAGCCCCCACGTCTTTGGTACCGATGCTGCAATATTTGCAGGAACTCGCTTATACGTTTAAACTGAAGCTGCCAACTGTCCAGCTGCATTTCCAGTAATTAACGTTGTAATGCATTCTTTTTCATCACAGTTTACGAAGTTATAGACTGTCTTATCTCCTCTTTTGACTATAACCTAGGATCCTTTCAGACAAAGGAAGTAAACAGTCTCGTCGCAATTGAAGATCTTCCTACCATCGAGAAGTACATAGGTCAAAAATTTTAAGACAAGATAATCCCAGACTTCATTAAACTAATCTCGAAGCATTTTTTCAGTTACCGAAGCACGACTTTTAGTCAAATTATGAGCTACTCTCTTTGAAATTTCTGGATGTCGTTTAAGAAAATCTTCATACCACAATCTGCCATTTTTAAACTTGTTGGATTTGTTTAGTTCTTTTGCAAGAAGTTTTACGCTATCCAAAAGTTGGTCTTTGGAAACGGAAACATCCGACTTTTGCTACGTCAAACATCCAGTGAACCAGCTGATTCTCCTCTTTCACTGACAAAATAGGGTTAGGAAACATTTTTCGTACAAGTGGAACTCGCTCATTATATTTATCCCATCATATACTTCGAGGTATTTTGTGGATTTTACTGGCAGCAGAAACAGACTTCCCATCTCTTACACTTTGCAAGGCTGACAGCATTTGGTCATCGGAATATTTTAATTTTGTTGTCATTTCTGTAAAATAATTAATTGTATTTATTTTAGTTGCTTCATTAAATTTTGTTTATTCTCTCATTTTTAATTATACTTTCAATAATATATCATTCAATCTATTATTTATTTAAATCTTATAAAATAAATATATACACATAGATTTAAAATATTGCGAAAATTACAATTTTTGAAAAAAACTCTGTTTCAATTTCACTGTAAATATTCATAATTTTAGTCAAAAATAATTGATGTTCATAAAAAGAATGACATTTTTCAATACTGCATTTAGTAAATTTTGTTTGATGCCGAATGGCATTTTTCAATACTGCATTTAGTAAATTTTGTTTGATGCCGAGGACTGCAGCACCTTATAGAATCTATAGAATGCTGTAGTAATCGGCATCTACAATTTTATAAAACTTCTTTGTTTAGAAATAGTATTTTGGGTGACGAATACAGAACCAAGTCAACATTAATGTATTCTCAATACGTTTTCCAACTTACTGATGTATGGCACTAACAATATTAATTTTAAAAATACTGCTTTATTATACCTGTCAAAATTTAGTATTCGGTAGTTATGTCGAATATCCAAGCAACAAGATTACAGGTTCACCTGTCGTCAGCTTTTCTACTTTCCAGAAATGTAATGTAATATTTAACAAACTCTCGTACCTCTACATGTGATAAAAACATTTATTTATATAATAAATATAGGATTACCGTCATCTTTTGTGTCTTTCACCGTTTACGAGACTTTTTTGCTGACTGGTACTCTAACCTAAAACTTAAGAATTTGACTCGATTGTAGCACTCTGCAAGACTGGCCACAAAAAGTATTTTTTTCCCCTTAAAGTCACTTACTTTTCTCATCACAAAACCATTTGCATTCGATGCTACGATGTCCACACACATAAAAAATTACATTTTTGCTGAGAACGAAGAAGACAACAGTTTACTATATGTAAAATACTGCGCCATCTGCCGACAACCCATGCGTTGAGGAAGACTGGCACATTTACCTTATAGCGTTTGACTCGCGACGAAGTGGTAATCTATTTAGTGGTGGGTCCCGTGTTGGCGATAGGGAGCCGAACGCTTTCGTGGGGAGCCAAGGATCCGGTATGCACTTGCTCGTGGCTTCGTAGGTGGACGAGCTGGACGTGTCGGCTTCCGGGTCATGAAATCATCCCGGGGGGTGTAATGAGCACAACCCGGCGGGAGGAGACGGCCTTCTTTGGTGCGGGACGGAGACTCGGGGGAGTTTTCTCCCTGGACCGTCGGGTGCCAGTGTCTGTGGTACGTCCCTGCGGACGGCTCTTGGTGGTGTCGTCGGAAGCTGCAAAGTCACAGCGGAGGCCGTTGACGCCTGGGTACAGGCAACCCTATCTGGCGTTGAGTCGAGCAGTCGGTGCGTCTCACCCCTTTTTCCGGTCGGTGGTATCGTGGTCCGCGAGCAAGAAGCGGGTGGTGATGCTAGCCGCTGCGGTGACGCGTGCGAGGTTGACTGCGCGTGATCCTCAGCCGGTTTCGGGGATAACGGTGTTTCGCTGGTGGTGGCGTAGCCGGGTTCCGTCGTGCGGGGAAGAGGTGAGAAGGTCAGCGTGCGCAGCGCGGCTAGGCGTCGACGTTGCTGTTCTCGCTGCTTCCTGCTGATTCCCGGCATCATAGCTGCAACCTGGGGAGAGCCATGATGGGTTGAGAAATAGTTTAGAGTCGATTCGAAGATTCTCCGGAGAGGTTGGAGGATAGAAGGTTCCCGAAGGTCCTTCTGGAGAGTTTGGAAGTAGAAAGTTCCCGAAGGTCCTTCTGGAGAGTTGAGAAGTAGAAGGTTCCCGAGGGTTCTTCTGGAGAGCTGGAAGCTGGGAATAACTGGAGAATCTTCAGGACGTAGAAGCTCTTATCCAGGGTAGAAGTTGGAGTGAGAACTCGTAGAGTGGTTTGTAAACGAAACTTTATTCTTCTCGTAGTCAGAGTCTAGGCGAGCTAGCTGTCAAAGACGAACTGTCCTCTGGTGCAAAGAGCTCGTCCTTTTATCATGCTGTCCACCCCCACAACTCGTCGTGAAAGGGGTTGTTTCCCTTCCAGTTTTTCCTATAAAGCTGGATCTTGCTAGAAGCTTCTAGAAGGTTTTCTTTTTTCATAGAAAAAACTTGGGCTAGGATTGACCTTGCAGTGGTACCATGGCCTTAAGAGTGGGGGGCAGAGACTAAAGTGCGTGTGAGTGAGAGGCTGAGAGAGAGACCGACTAGCATTCGTCGATGCAAGACCACATCTGCAAGCACTTAGTTTCTTCCGCTTTCACTGGCCTTGGCAGCATGCAAGTTTGAACTTACTTCTTGCACCAAACTAAAAACTGCGATCAAAACGTCGTCGAAGAAAGCGACAGTATTTTTAAAGGCTGTCGCTTGTATTGCAACGCGTATAACAAAATTTAAAATTATTTAAATTTTATATGTAGGGGTGATAAAATTGTTAAAATTTAAATCAAAAAATCGTTAAGAAACAGTATTACAAAAGAAACTGTTTTGTTTTCATTGGATTTGTTTTGGCGAAATTCTCGGAAACTCTTCGCTCGCCTCGTGCATAGCTCTCAAAGTCTCCCCCACTCGGCCTCTTTTTTATTGGCTAACGTAAAAATAATGCACTAATTCATTTTTACAAGCCTAACAGAAAAATTCTTAATGTTTGAGATCAAATTAACATTATTTTTTTTTTTAATACTAGACTAAAAAAATCAAAAACAGTTTACATAATTCATTTTTAATTTGTTAATGAATAAATTAAATTATTTCATTGAATGAGTTTGACTTCAGATTCTTAATCAGTGAGCTAAAAAATCAAAATATTATTCACCCGCAATATTATAGGATATTCGGCATTTCGCTTTTAATAATATATTTTTATTTTGACTACAAATTTAAAATCAAACGATGAATTCCGAAGTAGATGATATAATCTGATCTTATTTACTGAAAAGAGTTCTGAAAAATGTATACTCGAGAAATTGTTCACATTTATTTTTATAAATTGATATTTATAAATATGTTTATACATATTATTGTAATTAAACTTTTATCATATAATTATCAATTTTAATAATGAATTTTATAAATTTATAACTTTTTTATTTACAAATTTTATAATTTTTTTTTAATTTAAAAAGTTTCGTTAAATGTTCATCAAGCGTTTACATTTAAATTAGGTATCATCTACCTTATTGATGACAATTGATAGTCCTTATCAGTCTTTATCATATTTCTTTAGTGTTACCCGCTACGATTTTCCTTATCGATTTTCAGAAATTCTTGAAACGCTTGCTCTGCTTTTTCTATCAAGTATCAGTGCGCCCCTTTCATTTTAGTTCCTAAAAGTCAATGCCCAAAAGGGTGCGCTGCGATGAGTACTCGAAATTAAACGAAGACGGATGCGCTATCTCCCAACTAATCTCTGGTGTTGTTGGGATCGATTGCTGCAGACGGTCCACGGAGTAGTAGTAAGGAGACCAAACAATGCATAAAATAAACTAAAATAAAAACTGCACCTTAAGAGCCGGTTTTTAAAAGTGAGGTTATGTGTCATAATGTTCATATAGTACAATATAATGTTTACAGTTTCCTTGTTGTTACTTATTGTCGACTAGCGTGTAAATAAATAAAATTAAAAAATTTTAAATAATGATCGCCTGATATGTACCAAAATGTGATACATCATATTGGAACAAAAATTCCCAAGGCCTTATGATGTTTACACCTGATACGGTATAAAAATCTTTCTTGTCCTATAATGTATTATCTTCTGATGAGGACTGTCGACGAACGGTCGAAACGTCAAGTTGTACTGAGAGTCTCTCAGTTTAAAACTAATTATATCATATACTGATCAGTAATCAACACTTTCTACTTATTATCTTTAACGTTATTTGTCTAAATTTGTTATTTTTTTATCATTCTGTACATTAAGAGCATTTCAAAAATGAAGTACATGCCCCTTTATTTAATTGTAGAATAATACATATAGCAATAGCAAATTTATTCTAACAATCAATATCGATGACCTTTCTGTAATATTATTTTATATTATTCCTGTAATAGGATAAACGTTTCGAAGATTGGTCGGAAATATTGCGACGAAAATGTGGCCTAGAACTAGAGAGGTTGGATAAAAAGGATTGCATTTGCATGCAGCATTTTCGAGAAGATGTTATCGAGAGAGAATTCACAATTGTTCTAGGTGATGCAAAGGTGCGTAAAGAACCCATAGAAAGACCGATTTTGTCTCAGTATGCAAATCCAACAATGTTTTCAAACAATTATAAAAAATCAAGGCGTAAGAAAACTAAACTAGATTATAGTGCACTATTAGGCCCTGGAATTTTAGAACAAGAAAGGAAATTTTTCAAACCAGCAGAGCATTCAGTAGATAGCAGCAAAAAAGTAAAGAAACGAGTGCAAATAGTGAAATGCAATTTCAGAGCCGCAGGTGCCAATAACATAAAGACTGATGATAAACATATACTAGTGCAATCAAAAGTGGAAGCTGTTGACATTGTTGTAGTGAAACGAAAATTAGTTGTTGATGTCCTTCCACTTGAAGGTGTTAGAAGTACGAAAGTACAAAATTATCTGATAATAAGCTCTTCGAAGAAGTCATCAATGCGATACATGACAAAAGAATTGTTTTAAAATATTTATATAAATATTGGATACCTAATCTACACGACGAGAATTTGCATCGTGGACTCTTTGGCAAGAAGATTTCTCCAGTTCTTTGAAGCGTATTGTGCTACATAAAAACTTAAAAGTTGATGTAAGTATTTCAATATATCGAAATAATATACAGTTTCTTCTGAGTTCGTATTGATTATATGCCTTGAATATAAATGAATAGTATTACATTGCATTCTTTTAATTTCAGGTGTGCTTAATAGACAAGCTTAAAGCTTACCGGAAATGTACAACATAAGTAGTATGGTATGTGCGATTTTGGGAAGTTGGTAAAAAAAGTTGCACAGATCAAACCCTGTATGAAAGCAGAGAGTAGCTTAGGGTAAGAGAAAACTGATGTATACGCATATATTTCCTATAATATGGTTAACAAGTGTAATAAAGTTTTAGCTATATTTTCTTCCAGAGAAAATGACTGTCTTGACTTCGTAACGACAAATTTTGGGCGACCAAAATTAAGGTGTGACTCCTGCTCTAAACTGATTAAAAATTTAAGACGAAGGGTTTGCTCACAATATAAAGAACGAAAAAAATTAGTTGTAAAGACATTTCTAGTAAACCGGTGTACCAAATTTCATTAAAAAAGCATTAGACTTGGAAAAAAGGTACGCTGATAGAGGTATTCTTGTATTTTATTTCCAAACGTATTCCATGTATTTTTTAACGAATTCTGAAATGACTTTTTGTTCACAGGTTCAAGAATTGAAAAAAACGTCAGGTCTTTAAAAACACAATATGCTGAAGCTGAAGAAAAGGCAGTAGAGAAAGCAATCTAGAAACTGTCCTTTTCAGAGCAAATTGCAGTTCGGTCATGTTTTGCGGCATCGAAAGTAAAAAGTTTGAGAGAAATGCGATGCGAAATACAAAGCGCCTACGAATTCCTACTACTTCGTATAAAGAGCACAAAAACATACGAGCACTTAAGAAGGCGTAGGATACTGATTCAGCCTCATGCCAGTACCTTGTCCAAGTACATTAAAAAGATTGGCGGATGTTATGGGTTTCAAACAAATATGTTCAAAGTAATGCAAGAAAAAACATCCCAAATGAAAGCTATTGCAGTACGTGGTAAGTTAAACACTCGAAGATGCTATGTTTAAACCGATATCATTGCTCAGGTGGTGAATGACTTGGCTCGGCGATCACGGAGGTTAAGTTAAACCCTGGGCACGATTAGTACTCAGATGGGTGTCTGCCTCTGTGATTCGCTCATAGCCGGGAGGAGTTTTTCACTGCGATGGAGACATGTCAAGCGGGAGGTTTGACGCCGAGGGTGTGTGTATACAGTCGATAATATCAATGCCTACATTCAAACTCGACTGTCGATAAACCGGCTGTACTCGGGAAAGGTTTCCTGCAGTTTTCCTCTCTCCTGGCCGAAAGTTCAGGCGAATGCGAGTACTTCTAATAAAATCGGATGCAGCCGCGGAGTATTAGCCCTGTTATCACAGGGCCATTCCCGGTGGAGTGAAGTGGTGTCTACGGTATACATACTCATGCTAAAGGACTTAAGTGATACTTTAGCAGTGAGGAGTTCCCGTGTATAAACCTCCGTTTGACTGGGAATGTTGAATCAGAAGGTATAGTACAATAGGTTTAACCTCAGTGCTACAGGACTTAAATGAACCAGCCATAAACAATAATAATAATAATGCTATGTTTAAAGTTATAATTTTTACTTGATTTTACTTGGTTGTTTCTTAAGCAAAGGCAGCGCTAGTAGGACTATTCTGCATCAGTTAATTGTCGAGTGCATAACCTTATCCGAAAAAGCAGGCCTAAAAAATGATGCAGTAACTACAGACGGCGCATCATGGAATCGCAGTATGTGGAAGAGTTCTGGTGTCACTAAAGAAAATATTAGCGTTCCACACATAATGGAGTAAACGAGTAAAAACTTAGGTTGCTTAGTATTGTAATAAATTAATATTATTGTATCATCGTGACTATATTTTCAGTACAAACATTTCATTTACAGACACCTGATGGGACTGTATCATTAAAACATTGGTACGCTTTGCTTAAAATAGAAAGAGAAGACTTTTAATTTGAAAGTTAATTTTAAGTTGAATCAAGAACATCTTAATCCTAAATATTTTAATAAAATGAACGTCACATTGGCAATCCAAGTAATAATTTTCATCACCATGAACTGCCTTTATTATTTCTAAAATAAAATGTTTTTATTCCTAAATTGTAGTTCTTTAGAGTCGCTAAAGCTATGAAACTTTTCAAAGACGAACATAGCGATCTTGCAGATAGTGAACCGTCGATAAGTTTCTGTTGGAGAGTGAAATGCCTAATCACGGCTATGAATTGCAGAACTCCCATAAATAATCTGAAACCTGGAAATAAAATGTGAAAGGTGTTTTTAAACTTCATGTCTACATTAAATTTTAAATAAGCAGAGACATTTATTTTAATCAGCTGCTGTTATTTTCAGTTTCAAAATTTAGAGTGTACTTTTAGTGTTCCTAATGCGTATTTCAGTTAGAAAATGATGATTCCGAAATTTATTCTGCATCCTTTATTTTCAGATTATTGAAGAATTTGTATCTTGATGAATGGGAAGAAGGAGCGAAATCTATAGGACGCGACTTTCTGACAGATTCTACGTGCTATCGCTTACAAATTTCATTGCGAGCAGCATTAGAGATTTGTCAATTTCTCGTGGAAAAAATGCGGGTTCACGTATTTAATGACGGCAAGACTAAATCAGGATTGTTTGGAGGTATCGTGAAGTATTTTGTTGTTGATTATTATTAATGTTCCATACAAATACTGATACTGAAAATAAATAAGAGTATATTATTATACCTTTTATCTTTTTTAGCGCTTTTCGGTTTAATGAAGGATTGCTCTGGGTCCAACGAGCATCCGGATTCAATTTTGTTTATACAAATATATCGTTTAGTAGCTACCTACTCATTAGTAAAACCTCCAAAAGGGAGCAACATATCAGGAGAAGAAATCTTCGATGTGCTTCTTAATTTGAAGGACGTTACAAATGCAGATGAACGATGGGAATAATGGACTGTACAAATAGAGGCATAAATTCTCATGAACTGGTTGAAGCAACAAATATACTCGAAGAGCACGATTATTTCTCATGCACTACGTCGGATTATATTTTAACTTATATATCTGGATTTGTGGTGCGAAAAGCATCTAGATTTGTAATTGTCACGTCTCGGTTTAATAATCGAACAAATAATCTTTACAAATAAAGAGACATTTATTAAAGCCGATTAACCCAGAAGCCATCATGTCTTCTCTCTCCCCACTCTCTTACATTCCCACTGCTACCAACTATAATACACTACAATCTCTTCCTTTTCTTTTTAGAGTCCATAACCGACCATATCAAATTACTATCATTATAATGGTTTTGCTGCCAATCGCATTTGAAAGAATTTAAATAACAAATAAAATTACTTGCTCAAACTAATTCCAGAATCTGAACGTTATTGATATCAAACATAAATACAAAGAACTGCACACAATAAACTTAAACATATGCGCGAATTCACTTTAAAACATAGTCTTGAAATCTTGCAGGTTTTTTTGTATTTCTCGAGATCCTCATCTTGGGTAGAACGTCAGATTCAATCTCCTTTGAAATTTTCGACGATTTGTTGGGCTGCACTACTGGGTTTCTGTTAATCTGTTTTGGCCTGATCTCTTGACCCTGCGCTTCGTTTTCTTCTGATTGTTCTGGTTCACGAGTTAAATAATGTTTTACATGGGATGTATTTCTCCTATATTTTACTCCTTCCTTACTTTGAACTGTGACAGAATTTCCTTGTTTTTCCAAAACTGTTAGCGGGACAGGATCGAAAGGCGTTGTCAACATATTTTGTTTCTTTTGACGGACCAAAACTTCATCTCCAACTTCAATCTAACTTTCCTTTGCGTGCCTTTTCTTATCCGAAACTCTTTTCCCTTCATCCTTCCTAAAACGATCCAAATCCCGTATATCTTCGTCACGATGAAAAGTTTCCGGCAGGGTAAAGTCTGGTAACTTCGATTTTAGTTTTCGATTGAACATTAGTTCAGCTGGTGGAACTCCTGTTACACTATGTGGTGTTGTTCTGTATGCAAATAAGTAACTAGTAAGTTCCTCTTTCCAGAGTCGTCCAGTAGCTTGAGCTATCCTTAATCTTTTTAAGAGTGAAGAATTTTGTCTCTCCACCTCTCCATTAGCTTGTGGCCATAACGGCGTAGTATAATGATGTTTTATTCCACATTTGTCCAGAAAATCCTTGA
>JBAGKK010011094.1:0-12056 GCA_037177015.1 Euceroptres primus
TTTCTGCAAAAAAGTTTTTTCAAAAAGTAAAAAATGTCCCTAATTTTTTGAGTTTTGGGCCAATGAGGCTGGTTAACAAACTTATCTCTTCTTTTCAAGCCTTGAAAAAGTCTGCCAAAGCGCAATCCTGTTCGATAATTCTTTCGAAAGTTATCGTGTTAACAGACAGACAGACCGACAGACAGACAGATAGACAGACATGCAGACAGACACCGGCGTAAAAACCGTTTTTTCTCAAAACGTGGAGATTTAATGAAAATAACTACTAAGTCAGTTTTCACATAAAACTAATACCTTCTCATATGAGAATGTAAAAACTAAGGATAAAGTTTACCTAGATTCCGGGGTAACTACTACCTGCATCAAAAATTAATTCCACAGGATTAATTTTACGCAAATATCGGTTAAGTTTTCTTTTGTTTTTCCATGACAATACACGTATTTTGAAAAACTTGAAGTTGTCTGAATAAAAATCTATCCATCTAACAAATTAACCGCAACAAATTTTATCCTTAGTTTTTTCTGTGCATATTCTGCGTTAACTTATCTTTAAAAAGAGCCTAAGAACATTTATGTCCATTATTTCAGAAATTATTCAAAATTTTAAAAAATGTTGAAATTTGGGCTTTTTTGCAATATCATCTGAAAAAATGTGCAAAAATACTTTAACTCGGAGTCATTGGACGCAGAATTTTGATATCTTTCATGCAATTTTCAGCAAAAAATTTTAATTTATTTATTATGAAAATTATCTGATTTTATGCAATTAGCAAAAAACAGATGGTCTCATAATTCTCGAGGGTAGTGTATGTGACTAAATATATATTTTAATTTAATATCTCCAAATCCCCTGAAATGACCATCTTGTACTAATCAGGGGTAAAAACTATATTCTCAGTTTTAATTTTCAAACTAAAAATAATATACAAAGGGTACATACTTTTAAAAAATAGTTGCCATCATTGTAAAATTTGAGAAATTATCTTACGAAACCGCTACTTGCAACGTTTGTTTGATTTTGTGTTCATGGAGTAAAATCTATTCGAAAAATGCTCTACATACGAAAGTAGTTCAACTTTCACCCCTAATGTTGATTTATAAAATCAAGGAAAATAAACCCAAAATTATTTTTAACGCATTTTGAAAAAGAAACTGAAGGGTATAGTTACTTTAGAAAAAAATAGTTTGGGTCATCATTGTTTACTTAAAAATAGTTACTTGGATATTTGTCTGTGTTTTCCTTCTTCTTAGAGAAAAGTTGTAATTTTCTTTCAATTTCAATTCTTCGCAGCTTATTTTGTTTTTCAAAAGATCCTTTACAATTCTCTTATTTATTATTCAATCAACGAAATAAAATATTTGGAGTTTTGTTTTAGAACTTTAATCTCGACTAAATTAACATAATGATGTTTAATGCAAATTTTTTATTCTGTAAATTTCAGGGGTCATTTATTGAAAAAATGGAAGTAAATTCCCAGGTTGAACGAATTTTTCTATATTCATAACATACACAAATTCATTTTCTCTCTTAAAAAATCGACTAGTGGAATCTCTAAATATGTATTTTTAATTTGACGAAATAAGCAATCATTGTTTACAAATAGGATCAAAATTGAAGGGCAGTGTTTTGGAAGAAAAATTTATTGCTACTATTAAACATTCTTCGATGAGAATATACGCAAAATGGAGTAAAAGTCTAGTATAATAAGAGAAGGGAAAATAAGCAAAATAAGAGAAGGGAAGGTAAGAAGGGGGAGAAAAGCTATTATGCTGGTATTGGTTGGGCCGATACTTTCCATTTTTCATCTTCATAGATGGGTTTTCTTCCTACTCTAAAATGGAGTAAATCTGAATAAGTTCTTACAATTTTTATGCTTTTTGTGGTGGAAAAATGTAGAAGAGTTGATTAAAAGTTTTTGGAAATATATTTTGTAGTAGAAAAATATAATACATTATGAAGGTGTATAGAAAGAAAAGATTCGTAAAAAATTCTGTAGAAAGATGTATTTTTGATAAAAAGAAACTCAGATTGAACCTTTATGACCCCAAGGTAAAAAAAATTGGATAGACTTCCATAGAATATTTTTGGATTTTATAAAGCATCTCTATTTAATTCTAAGCAACTTTAGACACATTCTGAATTCATCTGCAATTATATAGTTACTATAAAAATTACCAAGAATCTTGTAAGATTCTGATTTACATAATTTTAATCGAGATTTCCTGTAAATTCAAAATGTCTTCTACATATTTTCCAGAATAATTTTATGGAAACGCTTAAAAATATTTTTTAGCTTATTTTATTGAAATTTTATGAAAAACATTCCAAAGAAATTCCAAGAATTGTTTTCTACTGTTTTTATTTTATTATTTCTTTGTAATCTTTTTTCCTCTTTTCTTTCACCATTCGACATTTTTACTTTTTAAATTAAATACAGAATATAAGATTTTTTCTTACAAAGTCATCTCTTTTCATAATCTGGCAGATTATGGGCTTTCTTTTCCCCCAGTAATACCCAGAAAAACTCTCGGTCAAAAGAACCTTCTACCGACCTGTGATTACAACTCCAAAGTCCCAGTTCCAATGGAAATTAGTTGGCAAGTAGGACGCTTGCAAAAGAAATCTTTGCTTCTTCCTTTTCGAGTTTCGATAGCGAGGAGAAATGAAATCAAGATGAATTTAGGTGAATTTTGCTCTGCAGAGGGAAAACTGCTATGATGGTACGCTGAAGTTTATAATATGTAAATTTTAATTTACGGTGCTTTTGAGTAATAATGTAGTGAATTAGAAATTGTTTGCATTTGTAAAAGGCAAAATAGAATAAAGGGTTGAAGAGTTCCTTACTAAACTGGGCTTTGCACTTTAATAAATATCATGAATATAAATGATGAGCTCGAGAGATGCAGTTAAAGTAATTTTGAACACATGGAGCAAGAACTTTGTACAAAAATACGAAATGCGAAGCGTGAGGGAAAATTAATGGATTTCAGCATCCTAACAAAGTATTATGTATATCCGGCAAAATTAACATCGTTAAGTACAAATGGTTTGTGTTGTTAATAGTTCTAAAAAGTTCGAAAGTTCTAGCGTGAATATCAGGAAATTATGCAAAGCACTATTAATTTTCTATTTATTATTCAAGTAAACAGGACTTTGTCATTTAAATTAAATGGTGCAATTTCGCAAACTAAGCGCTTGAACAATTTTACAGTACACAAGTCGTACAATTCAATGTATTAAAAATTCTTAGTTTTTAAAGTTTTTTCTAAATAATAAAAGGACATTTAAAAAATAGATAAATTCCAAATTAGCTTATAAAAAAAACAACTCCGCAATAGGGTGGTTCAAAATGTTTTTTTTTTTTTGGTATTTCTTGGCTCTCACCCCCCAGATTTGTTCGAATCTCAACAAAAGTAAACACATATTTTTTTATTTTGAAATCAATTGATATTCAGAGGTTTGTCAAAGTCCATCAAGTTTTACATGTATATTTTCTATGGAAAAAAAAACGTTTTTGTAAATTTGAGATAGAATCGTTAATATTAGGTGTATCTTACTGCATCTGACTCGCTTTTCTTCAGAATTAATCGTTGAATACGATCAATAATTACTTTATGAATTCAACACCCCTAAACCCATAAGTGCAAAAATGAGATCACATTATCAATGAGATAATGTATTTTTGGCATTATTCTTATTTTTTTCAGTTTTTGTTCACAAATAGTTTTCCATACGTAAGATCTTACTTTCTAGAGATATTTTGATGGTTTGATTATCGTTTATAACAATTTTCTCTTGGAATAAAGCTAGATAATTGAATTTTATAATTTTTATATAATTTTAATAATATAATAATAATTTATAATAATAATAATTCAATAATAATAATTTTAATAATCTTTTCATATAATTTTTCTACATTCTTGAACTGTTTTTGAATCTCTACTTCGAACGAGATAATAATTATTGAAAATTTAAAAAAAAGTAATTGTTTAAACAAATAATGATTATTTATAACAATCTTCTCTTAGAATACCGAGAAAATTGCGATTTTTTCTACATTCATCAACTTTTCTTCGACTCTTTAGTTATAAGCAAGTAGTAACCAATAAACATGAACAAAAACCATTTTTCAAACTACATTTTATTTTCTATTATTATATGTTTTTGAGAATTAATCCGGGAACTTCAGGATTTTTCTAAATTTTTGAACTTTTCTTCGGCTTTTTAGTTGTGAACAATCAAAGAATTAAACATAAACTAGAATCATTGTTTAAATAATAAGAATACTTAATTCAGAAATAAAATGCAATACTTTTTAAATAATGTTTCTTGCTGATGTTTCTTAAGTATGTATTTTTTCATAAGTGAATAGCCGAAGAAAAGTTCGAAATTTTAGAAAATACCGCAAGTTCCTAGAACAAGTTCCTCAGAAACATATAATAATAGAAAATAATATATATTTTGAAAAATAATTTTTCTTGATGTTTATTGGTTATTATTTGTTTATAACAAAAAAGTCCCAGAACATTGAAAGACGTTTATTATTTCAGATGTTATTTAAAATTTAAGAAAACATTGAAATTTGCACTATTTTTTAAATATCTTCTTAACAAAATTGACAAAATGACTTTATCTTGAACTCATTTTTTACAGAATTTTAATAGCTTTCAACTTATTTAAGGAAATCCATTTTATCTATTATATAATTAAAATTAAGAAGATTTATGCAATCATCGAAAAACAGGTGGTCTCACAATAATTCTGACCTGTAGTGTATCTAATTATAATTAGAGAGTCGAAGAAAAGTTGAGGAACGTAGAAAAAACCACAATTTTCTGGCTTGATTCTAAGAGAAGATTGTTACAAACAATAATTAATTATTTAAACAATTAATTTTGTTAATGTTCAATAATTATTATTTTGTTCTAAGTATAGATTCGAAAGAAAGTTAAAGAATGTAGAAAAAGCTGCAATTCTCTAGCTTTATTCTAAGAGAAGATTGTTATACACAATAATTAATTGTTTTACCCTTTAACTACCAGACTTTTTTCCCGTTGTCGAAAAATTCTGAAAAAATTCAGGAATAATATATGGTCACTATCTGACTGTTTTCTGCCATAAAAGTTTTTTTTTAATTTTTTGAGTTTTCTGGGCTTCTATTGAGTATACGATAAGTTATAACCACCTTACGAGATGCGGAATACTCCACTTTGATCCAATCCATATATTTATTTCGCAGAATTTTAAGTTTATTACATGAAAATTCGAGAAAATCGAAAAAAGCGAACATTGCAAATTTGCAACGCTGGTAGCTAAAGGGTTAAACAATTACTTTTGTTAATTTTCAATAATTATTATCTCATTATAACTAGAGAGTCGAAGAAAAATTGAAAAATGTAGAAAAAATCGCAATTTTGTAGCTTTATTCTAAGAGAAGATTACTCTTGTCAATTTTCAATAATTATTATTCATTATAACTAGAGATTCGAAGAAAAGTTGTTGACTGCAAAAAAATAGCAATTTTTAAATCATCAAAATATATCTAGAAAGTAGTATATTACGTATGAAAAACCCTTTTTGAACAAAAACTGCAAATAAATAAGATTAAATGCCAAAAATACGCGACATCTCATTTTTGCACTTACGGAGTTTTTTCGGGACCCTATAAAAGTGGCCTATGTGTAATTATGGATTCGTATTCAAAGATGAATTCTAAAGAAAAGCGTGCCAGATGCAGTAAGATACACCTGATATTAACGATTCTATCGCAAATTTACAAAAACGTCTTTTTTACCATAGGAAATATATGTAAAACTTTATGAGCTTTGAGCAATCCCTAAAAATCAATTCATTTCAAAATAAGAAAATATTTGTTCTATCTTTTTAAGATTCGTACAAATTTGAGGGGTAAGAGCAAGAAAATTCCAATAAAAGTTTTTGCAATGTATTGTCGAACCAACCTACTTCGCAGAGCCCACATTAGAAAAATCTTGGTTTATATTTTTTTCATAATTCTAATTTATTTTATATTTATTGGAAATTGACTTTTTGAGTAAGATAAGAAGCAAGTAAAAGGAAAATCTAGTTAGAAGCTTAATCTTAAGGAAAACCGCAACCAGGGACATTTCCGCGGTTTTCTGTACTCGAGTCTTTCAACAGGAGTTGCCAGGAATTTCACGGAAAATTGGATGGAGAACGTTGCCCACGGGCTGAACGATGTTTCACGTTCACCGTAACGCATTCGTGGTTTAGATTCTCTCTTATCTTCCAGGATCCTCCCATGCTATCGCGCATGATGCAATTCGATTGAAAGTTCGTTAATCCTCGGTAAACCAACTAGTCATTTCATTTACTTGTGCAGTTGCAGTGAACCGACGAGATTCCTTTTAAGGAAAAGTTCAGTTTCCGTTCCAGGGTAGATGTTAATGAATATAGATAACAATGTTTAATTTCAACTTTTTCAAACAAACGAGGAGTTTTAGAATTTATCACAATAGTTTCCTTTATACTGGGCCTTTTTCTGAAAATAGTAGAATACATCAACGAGTTTCATTTCTCTCTTTATTAAAATTCTGTTATAATTAAAATACTGCAATAAAACGCGTTCATTCTGATTGTTTTCAGCTTAATGGATGCTTTTTTATTTTCCTATTTTTAGCAATATCAGAATATTTTTCCAGGGAAATAGAAATCGTTAATTTAAACGTTCAGTGTAACGTATTTAATTGCATTGTAAAATGTTGGATGTAGTAATAAATATCTGTGTCTGTTTCACCAAAACGTGATCTTTTAACGTTTTTTGAAAATATTTGCACAATTTATTTTATAAATCAAAAAAATGGATGAGAGTTTCTGGTTTTTAAGGTAGAACATTGTATTGTTTTACAGGTTCTATATTGTTTCATTTTTATAGAATCGTGGCATATTGAAAGGCCTGTGTAATATTTTATTTTGACATTCTGAATTAAATCATAAAAAATATATAAACAAAGGTTTTTCTTACATTGATTTTTGGATCGATTTTTTTACATCTAATTTAAAAGAGAGGCAAACGTATCGGCAGAAAGGTTTCTAAGAAATGTAGACTTTAAATTTAAAGACTTTCTATGAGTTTCAGCTTACAATTTTCATAACAGAAATATACAAACATTACAAACATAGGTTAATCAAATTTGAAATTCTTCTAGAATCATCGTGAAAGATTTATGGAGTTTTTATCGAAATTGTTTGATATTTCTATAAAATTTCTTTCGAGATTCCCTAATGTAATTCTACTGAAATTTTCATAACAGATTCAAAACCCATGAATAGTTTCAAAAAATTAAAAGTTATATTAAAAAATATTTATCTCAATTATGCAGTTTAGAAAAACTTGACTATGTATTTTTAGAATTTCTGATATAGTATATAATTCAGCAAATTATTATATAAAATTAGTTTTAGATTATATTAGAATTGATCTAAATTGTCATTTTTTCTCATCTTTTTTCACAGTTTACATTTAAAAAATTTATTTTGGTTAATTATTACAGTTAAAAAAATTACAACTCTGATATTCCTTTGAAATTTCATTTGATGTTTGTTTAGCAACAAAATATTCTATATTTTAAGAAGGCAGATCACATCATTTTTCAACTAATTAGAAACTTTCATACTATAAGTTGGTATAATTTTTGGGGTGCCATTTTTTATCGGAAAATACTTATTTTAAGGGCGCAGGATATGGAACACTTTCAAAGAATTAAAAAATTCTATTTCTTCTACAAATTAAGTCGTCCGCAAATCCATGAATAATTTTCTTAACAACTACATTATAAGTTTGAAGAAACTTATTCTTTTCAATTAATTTTTCTAGAAGTGACAGTGTTTCAAACTGTTAAATTTTGATTTTCATAAAATTGATATCATCACAAATTTTAAATATTTTTATAGATATAAAAGGTCTTTCAAAAAGTAGTATAGGAACCGAGAAATATCACGTAATTAAAAAATATCACTCCCTGACAAAAATGAAAGAAAAAAGTCTCTAATTTGAAATACTGACAATTCCATACATATGTTCATCGATATTTCATTTTGTTCCAATTTTTACATTTCTTTAAAAATTAAACCGACAATGTAAAGTTTACTTTTTGACACGACTTATGAATAAAAAAGAATCATAGTTAAAGTGAAATGCCGTTGCAATTTTCAAGTTAATCGACGATCTTAAATACCTGATCTTTTTAATCTCATTGGCTTTGGTTTCCCGGCCGATGCACCAAAAACTACAGGGTTATTATGTTACATCATAAACTCATTGTCTTTGGTTTCCGGACCGATGCCCCAAAAAGTATAGGGTTATTATGTTACGTCATAAAATACAGAAATCAATATCTCTTCACTTTTAAATCCTAAATTTCTCTATTATCATCATTTGTAATATAAATTTTCTCTTTTCCAGGAATATCGGAATTACAATTAATCAAGTTATCAGAGCGAAATGCTTGAATCAATAAATTTCGTTCCAATTTCACGTAAATTGAAGCGAGTATCGCTTGTTGTAATACCTAAAATCCATAGTATTGAATCCCACAGAGTTGTGTGAATTTGCCTTGGTTTCCATGATTGTTCAATGTAAAGAGCTCTTGAACTCTAGGATGGATATCAAAGAGTTTGAACCGTTGGGAAAAGAAAATAAGTAACACGGTTTTATTCTGATTGGAATTGCATTGCTTCTCTCTCTCTCTCTCTCTCTCTCTCTCTCTCTCTCTCTTTCTTTCTTTCTGTGTGAATATACACCTGCGGCTAATCGAGTGCTTTCAAAGCAAATCGCGAAATTGCATTGGAAATTACGCGACTTGATATCTGTATGCGTAACGACGAGCTTAACGATCTTCTCGAGGTTCGTCGGTCTTTTTATTTTGCGACGAGTTACGAGCTCGTTACGCCACCCAGATTCTCGCCTCCCGCGGTGGCAACGCGACTTCCGCGTTCTTTTTAGCCCGTTCCCCCCTTTCCGCCGGCTTACGCCATTCCTTTCCTGAACCTTATCCCCTTTCCGACGGTGTGACAAATGAAACTTGGAAATTCGAGACCCACCGGATTCGATCTTTGCGGTTGGGAAAATCCATCCCCTCAGAAAAGTGAGTAAAACTTTCGAGGAAGGAAGTAAAGTGCGAGCATGTCAACACAACGATGAGGGTTTGTAATGTGATAGATTATAAAAAGTCTTGGAGAGGTTACTTTCTTTCCTGGGGATTCTAAAAATATTGGTTTGTGGTTGTATCAAATTGAGAAATCAAATAAAAGAAAGGTTAACTTAACCTTTGACTGTCAAGCCTCACTAAATTATTATTAGTAGAGTTATATAATATATATGCATAAATTACACTGAGAAAAAAGAATATTTGAATTAAAAAATATTTCTTTGGTTCAAATAAATGGTAGTGCAGAACGATGCCAAATACATATTTCTTCAGATCTAAGAAATTTGTTTAATATGTCCAAAAAAAGCATGATTGAAGCAAATAAATTTTTGTTTAATACTTATTGAGTGAGAGGAATATTTTATTAACTTTAAGATGTAATTATTTGATGAGAAGAGTAATTTCTTTAATGTAAAGAAATGTCGTGCAGGTCAAAGAAATAATTAATTCGTACAAAAAAGTATGAATTAGTGCAAGTAAAAATTTTTTCATTCTAATATATGTTTCATTGCTTGTAATAAGCGCATTGTAAATTGAAAGAAATATTTCTTTGAAGTGAAAAGATGAGTTTTGTTAGGAGTAAATATTTCTTCGGTCCTAAGTTGCGATTTACTCATTCTAATAAATATTTATTTGTGTCAAAGAAATGTCAATTGATGAAGAAAAATGTATTTTAAAGCCAAGAAAACGATTCATAGATTCAAAAAACTATTTCCCCACGTCAAATTTTTGAATATTTGAAGCAAAAAAATATCCTACTGATTCAAATAAATATTTCTTTAACCTAAAACATGCGCGAGTGCAATAAAGTAGTTCATACTTCAATTGTAGTGCATATGTTTTTTGAATGGACAACTTCACTGGATCCCTCCTTCAGCTTAAATTATAACTAACATTGTTATTATTTACATATTTAATTTAACCAATTTACATAATTTAAAGTCTTGATGATGAATCTAAAACAGAAAATTCGATGAAAAATCCACCTCCAGCAGGAATCGATTTTGGAACTGTCGGGTGTAAAGTTCACAGCGATGATCACGAGACTAACTGCAACATAGGAACTCTAAATCGGAAATTTGCATTTAACCCTCGGCCTCTCGAATAAAGAAAAAAATATTGCTTCAAATCAAATATAAGGATATTAAATTTAACAACATATTTGTTTAATCTAAAGAAGTATTCAATTGAAACAAACTATACCAACATTCATTAATAAAATATGTATTTATTTCAATTGAATAAATATTTATTTAATTGGAAGAAATATTTGTTTGGAATAGTATCCTTCGTATTCTAAATCAAAAGCAATATTTCTTCCAACCAAATTAATAAATATTTTATTTAACAAAATAGTGTTGCTTTAAAATAAATGTTTATTTGATATGAATCTTTTCATTTTACTAATCGAAAAAACCATTTCTTTCAACTAAAAAATAAATATTAATGTAATCACAATATTTTATTTGTCTAAAGATTTCTTTCCACTAATCAAAAGAAACATTTCTTTCAACAACATTAATAAATATTTTATTTAACAAAATAGTTATTTCGTTGAAATAAATGTTTATTTGATTTGAATCTTTTTATTCTACTAATCGAAAGAATCATTTATTTCAACTAAGGAAATGAATATTCATAGAAACACAATATTTTATTCATCTAAAGAAATGCTTCATTGATATAAATGCATCAACTCTTTATATCAAATAAATATATTTTTAACTTGATATTCCTTTTCTATAATTCGCGAAAAAGTGCCAGTTTTTCCACCTGTTTTTGGTCGATGACGTGGCGCATGCGCAGTGCCGACCTTTCCGGGCAACAGTGAAAAAAGTAAATGGACGCAGTGAAGAAAGTGAGGCACAGTGAAAAAAGTAAATAAAGAGCAAACTACTTCGTGTTACTTCGGGTGTGTTCGTGCTGCCTCGGGTGAGCTCGTGCATCGTGCGCAGAGCCAGCCTCATTCTATTTTCCGACACTCGTCCCTAACCTAAATCAATTTGATTTGCTTTTTACACAAAAAACAGGTAAAGAAAAACTAGCGCTTTTTAAACAAATTATAGAAAAAGTATCGTGTCCCACACATTGAAAAAGCGAGAGATTTAAAAGGAGTATGAAGTTAGCCATCCTCGCTCCGCTCGAGTGGCTATAACTTCACACTCGTTTTAAATCTCTCGCTTTTTCAACTTGTAGCACAATATACTATTTGAATTAAATAAATATTTTTTGATTTAAATGAACCCAAAGACTTGATTCAAGCATTGATAAATTATTTGATTCAAATGCGTTGTGGTCAACTCAAAGAATCGAATTCATTGAGTCCAATAAATATTTCTTTGAGTGCGAAAACAGGATTCAAGGAAACTAGGTTCTTAGATTCAAAGAAATGACTTAGTTGAATCAATTCTCTCGCATTTCAAGCAAAGAAATAATTTTTTTATATCAAATAAATGTCGAAAAAGAAATGATTTCTTTGAATCAAAGTACAAGTTTCTTGCCTTTGAAAAATATTTAATTAAAGTGACTAAACAACTATTTGATATAAATAAATTAAATGCATTTCTTTGGACCTGAGAATTCTTTTTTTCAGTGTACCATTTGGAGTGCGAAGGGGAGAGTGAATTTATTTAAAATGTTTAATTCTTTGAATATTTAATAACATCTGTATAGGGAATAAGGGACACTGTATATGTAAAAACCCGACAAGAGTATACATGTGAGAATAAAAATCTAATCTAATATCTAATAGAAGATTATTTTTCGTCGTCTCGTCCTCTAGATCATAATGTAGTAGTGCCAATTCTACACGGTTTATCCACAATATTTAAAAGAAAGCAATCTGAAATTGTCTGCATGTTCTT
>JBAGKK010011105.1:0-12056 GCA_037177015.1 Euceroptres primus
AATTTGAACTGCATCATATATTTAAAAAAAGTGCCCAAGGCCAATATTATAAAAAAATTTTTACCAGTCCTGTCACACTTCAAGTATGTGAATCTGTAGGGAGGGACACTGTAGGGAGGGTAAAAACTGACTACTTAATTACAAAAAAAGGTATGCCTAACTGTAATGTTTTTGTACTTTTTCTGTATGCACTAATAAAGTAGGCCACCATATGTGCTGTAATCCCCTTAGTAGGTCAAAAATGTTTTAGGAACATCGAATAAACATCGAGGGACATACAAATTGAAATCTATTTGAAAATCTCCCATATATTTACCGATAGGGAAGGGATATAATTTTTGAGTTTTGTACGGCTACCTTCTATTTAGATGATTTATAACTCTGTTAATATCAATAAAATCAATTTGTTTTTCTCTACAATTTTGATAGGGTTTTTCACGTCCTCTCCATTGATCATGCGCATTTTTTGAGAAAATAAGTATTTGACATTCAGAAATCAAAATCAAAAATAAATTGGAATCTTTTTCTAATTTGGGTTATTTTTTTATATTTTTTTGTCTGGGAAGAAAGCTTAGGTTTTTCCTTTTAAACATTTATAGGTTTAAAAATGGACACATTTTTATTTATTTTTGAAAATAAGCGTTTTGTAAGTTTTCTGCGGTTATCATTTTTTCAATGATTTATGACTCATTTAAAGTCAATAAAAAAATTTTTTTACTACAAAATTAGGGTCAATGCATTTGTTAAAAAAATAATTGCTTTAATCTTCATTTTTGAAGGTCAAAATTTATTTTTTCGAGAAATGCCTATGATCAGTAGAAAGGGCATGAAAAAAATGTTTTTCATGAAGAACATTTTTTTTTATTGCTTTTAAATGAGTCATAAATCATTTAAGAAAATGATAACCGCAAAAAACTCACAAAACGCTTATTTTCAAAAATAAATAACAATGTGTCCATTTTTAAACCTATAGGGGAAAGTTGCCTAAGACGAGCACCCTTCAATATTTTTCGAAAATTTTCAATTTTAAGGAACTTCAAAAGCAAAAGCGATTACTGACATCATAGTTTCATGTTTGCTTTACAAAGTTCACATGCTTAAAAGTTAAAAAAATGTTTAAGAGTATGTGATACATAATAACGTCACGAATTACCGACCGATTTTTTATTTACATTCAGCCAATTTATTAAGAGAAAAATGCAAATACAATGCTGAAATTTTGGGAAATAATAAAGAATATATTTAACCATCGATATCTGGTGCGTTTCTGTTTTCATTTTGAAAAAAATTTTTCAAAAATAATTTTCTTTCGAAATAAAAATTGTAACACACCATCAGACATCGATTCCTTTATATACTCCTCATTATTTCCTCAAATTTCAGCATTATATTTGCATTTCTCTCTTAATAAACTCGCTGAAAAAAAATAAAAAAGCGGTCAGTAATTCATGACATCATTATGTATCAAATATCCCTAAAAGGCAATAAATTTCGTTGTCTAAAAAAATATGTATTTTTCCTGTCTTAGGCAACCCGGTATCCTAAGATGGACTCCTTTTAAAAATCAAAAAGGCTAAGTAATTAAACACTAGATATTGATAAATTTTTTTCGTAGCATATTCTTTAAACATATTCTGTACATTTATGACATATTATTCATGCAAAATTCATTATAAAACATAAAATAAGAGCTAAATAAGGTTTAACAGAAAACAAGTATTAACAAAGATTTCGAACTTAATATTTATAAAAAGTTGTAAAATGAAAAATGTAAAATGTCAAATCAATAATTTACTGGCAAATGTAAAATGACAAATCAATCATTTATCCATATAAAGTAAATGAACAACATATTTTTAAGAATTTCTTATTCATGATCAAAAAGCAATAAAAAGGTTAGGAAAGGTAATTATATCGGAAAATTTAAATATCCGACGTATTTTTGGTGTACCGTTGGTAATTCATAGATAAAGCAGAGTACACTTTTATCAGCAGTTTTCTAGCCTAACCGGGGCCCGTCTTAGGAATTTCGCAAGTTTACAATTTTTAAAATATTTTTATTAAACAGAATAAAAATTAATAAAACGTAAGTAACAATTGCAAAGTTTACAAAATTATATATTAAAAAAATAGCTTACTCCTTCAAATTATTAGAAGTTATTGAATCACAACTTCTAAAACAAGTAAAAGTTCGTTCTCTAATGTACAAAAATAATTTTGCCTTTCTGTTTTCGTTAATTTACTTCCAATGCAAAAACAAACACTTTCAAAATAACAAGAATTCTGCTGAGCATGTATCTTGATACATAAGTGATGAATATAATATTTTCATACAAAAATATTAAGTGTGGCCCGTCTCAGGAGGTAGCCCGTCTTAGGCAACCTTCCCCTAGATGTTTAAAGGCAACAACCTAAGCTTTCTTTCTAGACAAAAAAATAAAAGAAACAAAATAACCCAAATTCAAAAAAAGTCAAATTTATTTTTGATTTTGATTTTTGAAGATCAAATACTTATTTTTTCAAAAAATGCGTATGATCAATGGAAAAAGCGTGAAAAACCCTATCGAAATTGTAGAGGTAAAAAATTTATTTTATTGATATAAAAGTTATAAATCATCGAAATAGATGGTACCCGTACATAACTCAAAAATCATACCCCCTCCCTAATGGTAAATATGTGTCCCAACGACAAAATTTTTTTCCATAAACTACCATCCAATAGAACTGCACTTTACTTAAGTTTAAGTTCGATCGAGCCTGATTGATTTTTGGATTGGAGCAGTTGAGAAGTAATGCTCCGTATATTTGTATACAGAAGCATTTTTTTGTCCGATCCATATTAACCGAGATAAAAATTGTTAAAGTGTGGTCCAATTTTCAAAACTTCAATTTTCAATTAACAATATCTGCCAAAATATTGCAAATTTTGCAATACCCTTTGACAGCAGTATTTAGTACCCCAAATACTATACATTAACAAAAAATAAAGGAAATCGATGACCCACTTGTTGTCTTTGACATGGATCGCCCCAAAAAGGATTTCTCGATATACTAGTTATTGTAGCTGGTGGTGAAAATTGCTTTTGGATGATATAACTGGATAATTTATTCCCCTTGAGTTTCTGTATACATATATTTCCCGGGAGTACATTTCTCATATAATTATATAGTCAGGAAAGTGATACCTATTTTCTCTTTCGTTTGTACATTTACACGAGGAACATTGTGTCTCACGCGTTATTCATCATAATAATGAGAATAATGTAATGTTCCCTGAGCGCTAGATTTCAGGCACGAATTCGACGTGAGTTTTCCTAAAATACCGACAAAGTTCGCGAGAAGTTAACACTTGAACAGAGTTAGGTAAATTGTGTAATGGAACTGGGAGCTTCGAGTTCGCGTGGTTGAGAACGTGCCACATGCGGAAAGCCTCAAATTGCTCATTGATGCCGACAATGTCATTACGATTATGTGAACCTAAATTTACATATTCACTGCTGAAAAGAGTATCATAAATAGAATAAATCAAATAAATCATTTACGGTTGAAAATGAAATAATCATTAATTCGCCTAATAATTTTTGTTGAAAACAATATTTCAAATTTGATTAAAGCACGTTTTAATGAAACTTTCTAGTCATTCCAAAATTCAAAGATATCTGGTTTCTGTATAATTTTAGGATCATTTTAAGCCAAAAATGAGAATCATTCGTTCGGTGCTTTTTTAAAAATCAAATTTGTTGAAAAAAATCTTGAATCGTTAATTTTTATATGTTTAAAAGCATAATAAGTGTATAAAAGAATTAATTTACACATGTATATATTGGACAACAAATAAATTTATTTAAACATTTCAATATTTTCCTCAGAATAACATAAATAACAAATATAATTTACATAATATACAATAAATGACAATCAATTGTAATGTATTACATTTTTTGTATATAACAAATCTACAAACTTGAATATACGAGACATTGTAATAACATAAGGCACGTAACAATTTTTGGGCGTATTCAGGGTGAATATCCAGTACTTTCCAGCGATCCCATACTTTAGAATAACCTGAGTGTGCTGATTCTGTGGCTTGTTCGCTGAAGTACGCTAATCCACTGTTATTTTTGAAACAAAAATCTTTAACATGGAAGAAAATTTCATGATTTTTTTTTACATTCTTTGATAACTTACTAAATTAATTAATTGCAATTGTTATTTCAAGTTTATATAAATTTTTATTGATGCATAAAAATTAACGATTCAAGATTTTTTTCAAATAATTTAATTTTTTCATTTAAAAAAAAAGCGCTGAACGGATGATTTTCATTTTTGGCTTAAAATGGTCCTGAAGTTGTCCAAAAACAAGATGTGTTTGAATTTTTGAATGACTAGAAAGTTTCATTAAAATTGGCTCAGGCGCACCGTGCACAGGATCATACTCAAAATTGGTTTACCTAAATATCGGGTTAATTTTCTTTTGTTTTCCCACAACAGCACAATCATGTATTTTAAAGACATAAAGTGGTCTGAATAAAAATCTATTTCTTTAAAAAATCATATGCAACAAATTTTATCCTTGTTTTTTTCTATGAAGTCAAGAAACGTACTTAGAACTTTTTGGTGCTATTTTTTAACCAAAGTGGTTAGGGCTCGTTTTTAGTGATATTTCACAATTTCCAGCAGTTAAAAGAGAACTAGGGAGAACTAGAGAATGAATTAAATATGTAAATATATAAATGTAGCCATTGATGAATTTTGATTCAACAGTGAAGCTGCAATTAAATATAAGTTTGTACTGTTTCGAAATTTATCAAATGTCAATGTGATTTTGACATAAAAAGTTATTGTCTGTTCCTATATCATGAGTGGATTTTAATTTTTCATAACACGCGCATCGAAAATTCGACTTTCACTACCTCTTGAGCGATGCGAAAATGGCGGATTCTTGCCGAGTCGAATAGAAATCAGCTGGCGGGGCGAAAATTGAACTTTCGCCCCACCAGCTGATTTCAACGGGGCAAATAGAAGATGCAAAGCTGCGCGTGCTCGTCTCGAGTGTCTCTCCCCAGACCCTCCTTTTAATTGTAGCCATATCATTTTTTATCTCGCTATCATTCAAGAGGCAGTGAAAGTCGAATTTTCGATGCACTTGTTATGAAAAATATCGTACATACCTAGTGGTGATTGGCGGCGATGTCTGACTCGTGTGATATCTGCAATATTAAAGCAATTAATAAAGATATCTATTTTTATTTAGGACATTATTGAATTATTACTTGACTTGGCGTCTGATTAAAGACGGCTTATACTACTTATTTTTAATTAATTTTTATACTTATTTTATACATTTTCTTGGCCTTAAAGTTATTTCAGAATCATTTTTCTTCTTTAGAAGCTTCTTTGAGGGAAAATGACCTACTTATTTTAAAAATTCTCTTTTCCTGTACTATTTACTACTTTGAAATCCCTTTTGATAGTTGTGAACTAAATTTTCTTAAAAAGAATCGTATGTGTAGCTTATTTTTAGTATATTCGTTGAAATTGATTATTGCTTTAAAAACCTTGCACATCTGACTTTAAAATTGTATTGATTAGTTATCTATGAAAAAATAGTAGTGACAGATTGGTAGCTAATTGGATGAAAAGTTTAATAAATATAAAAAGGAAACCTGTATATGGAATGGGTCATGTATTTACGAGAACTCTTATTGATTGAATTTCAAACAGGCAATCAAGAGCACTTGTAACACTCTGCTGAAAAAATTCATTCCGTTATTGAACATATTTGTTCATATTTTACTGTATAAAAAAACAAGTTTTTGAAATTGATCTAATTAGAATATGTCATTCTGAATGCAGAATGAAATAAAAAGCAAGATTTTGATTTCATGCAGTGACCCTATTGAAAGTGCTTACTTTATCAAGTTGAGAAATGCATTCTTGTGGATCAAACGCAGTTTATCGGTTGGAAATAATCCTTTCCTTTTGGAAATAAAATATTCTTTATGGATGCTTGAGGCGACTATTAAAACGTGCTTTCGATATTTAAAAATTATAATTCGCTTTTATAAATGTTATAATGAGTTTATATCAACTGATCCTGGATACTATATTTATATATTTCACAATTTGCATTTCAAACTTTAAAAAAATATTTAAATAAAAGTTTGATCTCTCTTTGAATGGAAATAACCGCAAATCCATTTTTTTCAATCAGGAAATAAATTGGGGGACGAAAAGATTAGTTGTTGCAGTTGTTGCAGATTACTATAATGAATTGATCGTATAGATTTGCATTTTCGAATGGCATTCTCTGGATGAAATGACGATCGGTTTGTAATGTTTGTATAAGATATTCCCAATTAATATCAGCTAACATCTACTTGGAATTTACCTATTTTAAGTGTTACAGGTAAGCAATGCTTTATGAATCCTTCTAGGCTACATAAAATGTCAAGCGTTTAATTATGGTACTATTTCGAAATTTGCAAGATTTAATTTAGTAACGACTGCTCGAAAAACTGTTTGGTTTAGAGATATTACAAGTATGGCCAATTAATACCATTGAATTCGCGTATGAATGAAAATCCCTGCAAATTAAGACAGAATGAGAAGGGTTAGAGCGTAGTTCGCTGGGCAAGCTACAGTAGTTATAAATGGAATGGCATTTTCCTTGATATTCCGGTAGAATCAGGGCCTTTTTGGAAATAAATTGTTGATCTAAAAGATATATCATAATATTTTTAAAAATTTTCTTTTTCAATGCAGAAATCTAGAGTAATGCAAGAAAAATAATATTTCACTTTAAAATATAAGATTTTTACATTCTCATCATATGGGAAGGTATTGGTTTTGTTTTCTTTTAAATTAGATTAATCTGGACATAATCAAGATTCCAGGTAGCGATTCATTAACTCCGAGCACAGTAATTTCAATCATGAAATAAACATAAAAATAAATTAACACGCCAATGTAAATACAATATTGTATTACATATTCCTGTAGTAAAATCAAATCAAATCAAATAAAACTGCGATATCTCCGTCAGTTTATGAGATAATTTAAACAAACTTGGCACACAATTAAATTAGATCCAAGTACACAATTTCTGAAAAATTTGTCGATAAAGATTGAAAATTACAGAAATTATTGGAATTCGAAATTTAAAAAAAAAGCCTAACCAAAAATGGTTTTTAAGTTATTATTACGGTCCGATTTTATGTAACTTTTACAAAATGTTCAGTTCACGATACTGCACATTTTTTAAAAAGCAATAAGGGATCGTTCACATATTACGTGACGCGATTTTCTCTTTTTTCAATAAAGATAAAAATAAAATTACCGTGAAATTGAGGACAAAACTACATAAATAAAAGAAAATCACGTCACGTAATATGTGAACGATCCCTAAGTGTATAGTTGCAACCTATTCTAAAATTGTAATGTAAAAACTTGATTTTTTCAAAGCAGATTAAGGTACAGCTTACACTCTTATAACAATCAGTCTGGAACTTTTTTAATAACAAAATGGCACGAAATTGCAGAAACATTTTGAAGGCGTTTCTAATATGTTGATTTTAACTCGAGTTATTTTATTTCTTAGGACTTATAACCTGTATGTCAAATTTGAAATAGATTGATCAATATCCTGAGGTTCCGCCGGGCTAAAATAAGTTTAAAAAATTTTTATTCTCAGAGTTTTGGAAAAATTGCTAATATTAATTTTTTTCGTAATCTACATAATATGCCCAATTTTTTAAAATGTTGTGAGATTTTAATATTTCGAGTTTTTCTAAGAGAAAATTATTTTTATAGACCTCAAAAAATTAAAATAATTTTTAAAAGCTTTACCAATTATCGTAACACTTTTTTGAGGAAACTTTCTCGCACTCAAAATTTACCTTAAAAAATGTAGCAAACTTTACTATTTAAAATGTCCTTATCCTGAATTTTTATATTTTTAAATTTTCCTAAGTCTTCTAAATTTTTTTTCCAGGTAAATTTGGAGTGCGATAAAGTTTCTTAAAAAAAAAAATGTCAAGATAATTCGCAAAGCTTTTAGAAATTATTCTATTTTTTCGAGAGTTATAAAAACGAGATTTTCTCCTAGCAAGACTTGAAATATTAAAATCTCATATGATTTTTAAAAATTGGGCATATTAAGTAGATTACAAAAAAATTAATCTTAGCGAAGCGATTTCCAAAACTCTGAGAATAACTTTTTAAAACCTTTTTATCCTCAGGGAACCTCAGGATATTGATCAATTTATTTCAGTCATTTTTTAAATTCATTTTTTTGATTCGATATGAAAATTTGTTTATATTAAAAAAACATTTGTTTAATCTGAAAAAAGTTTTTTTGATTCAAACAAAATTTTTTTTATTCAAATAATATTTGTTTTAGTCAACAAAATGTTTTTTGACCCCATAACAATGCAATTTTGTTTTATATTTTAAAAAATTTTGTTTGATTGTTTAAAACTTTTTTATGAGTGCACTCTAATTACCTCATTTATAGTCCGATTGGGTTAAAACTTAAAAAATTATGATTTTCTATATTTAGAGGGATCTAAAAAATAAAATAATGATCTGATATAGTTCAAACGTTGCATGAATATTAAACTTGGCACGAATATTAAAAATTAAGTGAACAAATGTGTTGCAAAAAGTTGTACAAAAATAAATGAAATCTCACCAAAAACACTTGGCGTGCAAAAATTCCGCCAAAATAGTACTTATTAATTGAATATTAATTTTTTATAATGATCAAACGTAATTAAATTTGTGAAATGGAAAAAAGGGCCAAGTATAAATTCGTGATACTATTATAAAATAAAATCTTGTTGAAATTATAAAAGTTAAATTTATATAGAAAACATTCAGAATAAATTTTCTTTTAATGTCGCAAGAAAATGCTTCGAAGGTTTTTTATGTAGTATAAATAAATACAATGGCATATCAAATTCCACCAAGAGTGCCGTAAACATTAATTTTATAAAATTTCGTTAATAATATAATAATAGAAAAATTATAAGTGTTCTTGTGTTAATTTCAACACACATTTAAAAAAATGTATTCTGAATTTTTTCTACATAAAAATTTTTATATTTCAAACAAGATTTTTAGGGGTACAAGTTACAGGAGTAGATTATTCAAAACAAAAGAAAAAGGTTTATGAGTGGATTAAAAGTATTAAAAGTATTAAAAGTTTTAAAAACCTAAAAAATTGCGGATTTATGGCATTTTGAAAATTTTCCATTCTTTCATTTTCCTTCCCCTGGCGGCCCTTTCTTCAGGTCGTAAAAATGGTCAGAAACAAATGATGGTTACAAATATTACAAATTTAATTACGTTCAATCGTTATAAAAATTAATATTTAATTAACAAATACTGTATTCGCGGAGTTTTTGCACACGAAGTGTTTTTTTTTGTGATATTGTTTACTTTAGGTGAAATCAGTTGCAAAAAAGAATTCGTTTTAGCAGCGAGAAAATGGAAGGTAAATCACGTTGTGAATTACCGTTTCCAATTGAATTGCAGGTTTTTATGCGGTTCTGTTTATTATTTGTCGATACACAATTGCGAAATGAGTAACACAAACATGATTATTAAAGGGAGATAATTGGATTATGCACTAGATGCCAGGTGTTGCAAATTATCGTTACGGTCCTGCATAGGATGTGATACGAATAAATACGTGCAAGCTTCCTTTTGACATTATATATATATATATATATATATATATATATATATATATACTTCATCTACAAAGCGAGTCGATCACTATTGCATTTCAGTGAGTGACTCCTACTGAAATGTGCGGAAAAGCACAGAAAATAAAATAATTAGTATTAAACAGGTTTTGTCATTTGAGTTTAAATTATGCACTGTTTACGTTAAAATCAAAGCTTTTATCCTAATACCATGATAAAAATAATTATAGCAAAATTTTTGGAACGAAAAATAAACTTGACATTCTTATTAGTAGAAGAGCTTTCTGAAAAAGATGAATAAAAATGTTGATTTTTAAAGAGAAAAAGACTATTATTTCTCTGAAGTTCACTTATCAGCAAGAGTAACTGCGACTAAAAAATATCGCTGATACGTGCTGCTATTGAAAGCTCTGTTTTTTTCCCGACATTTTCTGAACACCACGTATATAGGGTGCAGCGAGCTGCAGACTCGATAGTCTCGTCGAAACGACCAGTTTCAAACAATTTTTTTCTTTTTTTTTCAGGTCCCGCAGCGCCACTAAACGATCTGACCGGATATAGCCGTTGCGGTTATGTTCTGGTGTTAAAGGGGTTGGTTTTTCCACAATGGAAAAGACGAGTCCTCGCTGTCATTGGTTCCAGACTCTTTCTTTATCCTGGTGAGTACACACTATATATTGCTGTTTATTTTGCTTTGCTAATAGTAATTTTACAATTTTCAAGGAAAAAGTTAGGATTTTTAATTTATTTTTTAAATAAACAATCATGAATTTGGTTATTTGTATTTAGGAAAATTAGAACAAATAGAAATGTGAAAGTTCGATGGTAGTGGTAAGTTTAGTATGAGTGAAAAGAAGAAAATAAGAGGTAGGGGAATTGTGTCTGAAACGGTCACTCCGCTAAAATGAAAAATGATTTTAAACAATAAATATGTAAATTGACATAATAAAATGTGATTATACATAGATTCCACCTACTTTATGATAAAATGTTACTTCTAAATTGAATTACATGATTGAATGTTTTACCATATGTTAATGCTGCCATTGTTATTGGCATATTATAGTTCGTTCTCTAAACTTTCGTTTAAGCTTTGTAACAATTTATAAATGTGACTCATTTAATTGAAAATAAAATAAATGTAATAAAATAGCGACTCGGATAAAATGGTCATAATCTTGTGTGTATAAAACGGTCAGTCGAAAGGGATTTTGCGCCATTTTGCGGTATTTCTACCGGGAGTAGACAAATGGCGCAATTATCCCAAATGCTACGTCATATCTATATATTTATTGATATAAGAAATAATTACTTAAAGTGAATAATTTATAGTTTTCAAGCTATTTTTAAATAAATAAAAAATGAACAATACATTAAAACTGTGAACAAATTGGATAATCTTTTTAATTCAGTGTATTGCTGTAACATAATCACTCAATTTGTACCGTCGGTACTGTTAATATTTATCATTCTGTTTTACCGTAAATAAACTTCTTTAAGGTTATATAACCTTTTTCAAGAAAATTATAGTTTTTAAATTATTTAATGCAAAAGAACTTCATGTTTTGAAACTATGTTCTTGATTTCTTATTTTGACAACAATAATTTGTTTATAAATATTTTATTTTTGCATTTTTTAGTTTATTCAAATGTATTGTACCCCACTTTTAATCTTTGGACATAGTGAAAAAATGTCAAAGTACCTTTCACTTTTATGTCCCTCGCGTTTTATCATAATTTTTTATAAAACTCAATAAATGGAAAGTAACAGGTATTCTTCAGAATTTCACAAACAACAGATTTCAACAGATTTCATGTTATTAATTTTCGTTATACAATTTATTTTTTTTTAAATGACAAAATATATTAAGAAAACTGTCACGTCCTGTGACTTTTAATTATTGTACTTGTATTTAATAATAATTGTACGAAAATATTAATCAATATTGTGAACCTTGCGTGTTAAAATAAAACCTGTATGATGAAAAAGAGTTATCGTTGAGGGATACGGGTAGTGCACTGCATTAGTTGGGTAAATAAAATCCTGCGAGATGACCAAGCCAAGGGAAGAGGTAGCAACTGGAATAGCATATTCGAATTAAAAGGATGACAATGGAGGAGTCATTACTCAACAAGACCCCCTTTATATCAAAACCCGAAGCCTATCCAGGGTAGTCAGTCTCAGTCGAATTTTCAATCTTGCCACACGTACTTCGGAAACCTACTATCCGTTCACTTTAGGAAGACCCCTCCAAAACAGCTGCACATTTTTGTAATTTACTCGAAAAATAAAAATCTCATGAAAACCCAGCTTACACCATGACGAAGCTTACTTCATTGTGT